>CM023483.1:97293884-97564792 GCA_013339685.2 Hyalomma asiaticum
AGCCAAACAAAGATAATCCAATGCGCCAGCGCAACCAGTCACCGTAGATAGTAAATGCTATGCGCGAAATTATTTCTGTTTTTCTAAGGTTTGCAAGCGTACCACGAAATGTATATTTTTTTGTGATCGGATCGAGAAACTACGCAGCGTTCGCTAGTTATTTTGGCAGATATTTTGGCAGGGACAGGTCACGTGACATTGCGTTACGAGATTTTGGCGGGAACATATCACGTGATTTGGCAGAAACATGTCGCGTGATCACCCAACACCACGTAACGCAATGTCGCGTCACATGTTCGCGCCAAAATCCCGTAATGCACTGTCAAGTGGCACGTTTTTGCCCAAATCAACGTCACATAGTATTTTTGCATGACGGCCGGCTGAGAAATTAAGGCTACCTTATAAAGGGGGGCGTCGCTGCTAAAACTGGCACTACGGAGTTTTTACCATTAGCTTAAGCAGCTTCGCTGTTAAAAAGGAGCTAGAACAGATCGAGAACGAGCATGCAAAAATTTGGTAGACACAGCACCATATTCGAGACATTTTAAATGCGAAGCATTTCTTGGCGAAATTCAGCAACTTTGACCGTATCTATCTATCTATCTATCTATCTATCTATCTATCTATCTATCTATCTATCTATCTATCTATCTATCTATCTATCTATCTATCTATCTATCTATCTATCTAGCTGCTTACGTCTAGGTGGTCTCCAGGCCGTCTCGTTCAACCATCATGCACCTAGACTTGGATCATAGGGCAGGAATGTATGACGGGCTTGGGTGATTTATTTTACACTACTCACAAGATATAATCGTTATGTACCTATGTCCCGATTAAGCGTCGGTGCTGCCGTGATCAGTGTGATAGCTGGTGATTTCGGCAGGGAAGTGCACTCGTACAGCACCACATATTAATAAGTGTTACAACATGTAGTTCCAAAGTATCGCTCCTCCAGCTAAAAGCTACGGGCTTTCGCATAGCCAATAATGATTTATAAGAGCTACGTTATAATGGAGAATTAGGAGCGAGAAAGCTATATTAGGTCTGTCGTACAAAGGCAGTGTCAAATTTCGGGATGTATGTTGTGGGGGGACGATCAAACAAATTTATAAGGTGCGTTCGAGCACGTTCGGTACGTGTTTCCTTATTGCATGTTGTTGCTTCTCTAACATGGCAATTTTTTCATTAATTTATTGTCGATTTTATTGGCTTACTCCTACCGTTGTACCCTGACTCACGAAATTAGGTTGTCTTTCCATAGGGAGGGCTCCTTTTGGGTAGCGCTTGGCTACTACCTCTGGTTACGTGCCTTTCTGCCGTTCACACTAGCACCCTATACTATTTCCATGTGTTGGACATGCGACATATTTTGAGGTTTAGGCAATTCTGAAGATGTCTGTGGAAAATGTGTGCGCACCTTTCATGGTACCTATTGAGAGACGAGTTCAAACATGCAGTCTGTAACATTGAAGCATATTTTATTGAGTTGATTAGACTTATTTGTTCCCATTTAAATTTGCACTAAGATTGGTAAATGGAGGTGGATAAGGGAAAAACCCCACTTACACGGCTTGAGGGAACCTGACCCCCGCACCACTAATAACCAGGAAATCTATCTCAGAGTCGTAAAGGAGAAGGCAACATGAGGTTAGGACCTGTTTGTCGAGCGAACCTTACAACGCCTAATGCGGTGAAAAAAATCCGGCAGATCTCAGGCTTTGCGGGAATCTTTTCCATGCGAAGCATCCAGCGATGGAGTGCCCAGACTGAATATTTCACAATCCGCCAAGTCTTACGAGTAGGATCAACAATTTGTGCCGTCTCAATAGTGGTGTGCTTAGCGGGGCCACGCACGTCAACAGCTGAGTGGCGACTAAGGTACCTCACGGTAGGACGTCACGGTGGAGTTCACATTGCAACTGCCGTGGACTAGTGGGAGCGTGCTCGCTTGGTACCTCGGGTACCCGGACTCGATTCTACCGATGACGTCGTTAGTTGCCTACGTTCACTGCACCGTGTTTTTTCTGTTTGCTTGCGATGTTTGCATCTCAGTCGCGAGCTACAACAAATATGCCGCGATCCTTACTCTCGCTTAGCCGATGCGATGTGTGTTTTAATCAAATTCTGAAAGTGTACTTGCACAGCACGACCTATGAAGTGCGGCTATGAGTGACACATGACCTCATCGCCGTTAACCATGACGCATTTTACAACTGTCGAACATTAGTGATGTCCGAATCAATCATTCGGGTTCTTCATACATTGACGCGTCATTTTAATTTTGATGTTGACCAACATAACCAGACGATCAAGAGAGCACTGAAGCCTAGGCAGATAGATAGATAGATAGATAGATAGATAGATAGATAGATAGATAGATAGATAGATAGATAGATAGATAGATAGATAGATAGATAGATAGACTTCCCCAAGAAATTTCTCGCCTTAAAATGACAGCACACGAAGTGAGACAGGGACATGTACCGTAGATAATTTTGCGTAATAGCTGATACTGCAACATCTTTGTTATGGTGGCATCATGGAGAGACCCGCAGACACCAAGTAAAGCGTACTGATAATCTCGTGCTGAAAAAACACCCTCTCATTATCTGTCACAGCAACATGGCAAAGAAAAGAAGCAAAGGACTTTTGCGCTTTCATGTATACATTGAGCTGCGTTTCAAGTTGGTAAGACAGATATTAAATGATACCCGAGCTAACAAACAACAAGTGAAGATTTACAGCAGCCAAAAACAAAAAAAAATCTGACGTGCCATTTTCCGCCTCTCGTGCTATGTAGCTGCGAGTTTCTCGAGCAGGCGAAACGCTTCAGCTTCTCGCGCTTTCGTTTCTCCCCTAATTAGCTAATTACAGCGCCGACAGAAGCACAGTGCGGCTGACGGTGCTCCAGTGTCGAGCGGACGAGCAAACTGATGAGCGCTGCTGCTTTTCTGAAGCATGATGGATTGTCGCCTGCCCCGAATCCCGATACAAACAGGCGCAACTATCCGCGCGACGCTCAATCTTTCTAATTATATCTTCTGCCGAACACTTGTGGAATCCCCGATGAGGCTGCGGCAATTTGTTTATGTTATCCGCTTAAGTGGTTTCCAGGGACCATCTCGTAATTTACTTACTTTGAATACCCATAAACATGGAAATGTTTGGCATGTGTTAGGAATAAATGGACGTATTACAGGAGTACTTGTGTTAAGGCAGAATCAGTTCGAAGCTTCTGTAATATTAGTGAAAAGGGATGTATCAACTTTACGCGAACCAGCGATTCCTTGTTGATTGTTACAAATAAATTATAATACATCCAATAAAAGTCCTATATGGCGACGCTTCCTGTCTCGAAACATATTATAAAAGGCGCGCTGTGAGCCTTTATCATGGTTCGCTGTGTATTCTAACATATTTTAAGAAGTTCCCGCACTCGGTTGCTTTTGTTTTCTGTATTTCACACAGAAGAAAACAAGCGTTTAATCTTAAGGAGGGCTGCATAGACATAAAATATCCAGGGTATTACGTTCCGGTGATCTTGGAATCGTCTGCGCGGTATTCTTGCAAGACATGTTTCTGCTGTCTCCTACACATCGTCGATATAGATAGCAATGACTCAGGCACTTCCACCCATTAAATATCACCTGCTGCAGCCTAGGGAAATCGCATATCACAAAGTGATTTTTAATGCCGACTGAAGAGGTGATCGTCGTGATATAGCCATACTATGTGGGAATCCAGTTACATGAACAGTCTCAGTTGGGTACACATATTTCACTTTCATCCAATCATTTCACGCTGACCTCCGATACTACCAAAAATATCGTATCACCAAGGGACTCCTTATTGCTCGCTCTCGCACATGCTATGGCAATGTACCGCGTTACCAAAGGGTCCTCTTTCCAGTGAGCCCGAATGGGAAGAGGCCCTCAAAAGCCCGGACCTCAAAGTTCAACTCCAGGCCGTCCAGAGGGCCCAAGAACTGGCGGAGCGTCACAACGTTCCCGTCCCGACTTGGGCGTCGCCTACGGTTTCGGCCCGAGGAGCTCCTCGCGTAGGATCTCCAACGGCTTAAACTCCTCAGGACCTTAATAAAGTTCTTGACTGACTGACCAAGGGACTTAGACGCACACCAAACGCCCCTATTTGAAGATTTGTGCTTTATGGCGTCTGTAATTGCCTAATCTATGCCCGAAAAAATATTGCCAGACTATCCGTAAACATGCACAACACACTAGTGTGTGCTAAAGTTAGTTAATGAGAATCATCCGTGTTGTTATATCGTCGGTTGAATGGACATCAAGTTATATAGTAAAATATTAGTGGGAATGAAAGAAATTTTCCGTGGAATGTACCGGTTTCTATGCCTTGTTACCCCACCCCCTCCTGTAGTTTGATAATCTGAGACAATAATTCGGCCTGGGGCATGGTTTTGAAGCAAGTTCACGAACAATATTTTCGTTAGGCTTATATTCAGTAATCAAAGATTTTCTTCAATCTGAGAACACGGGAAAGTAGTCAAGTTGTCAGTTTATATAACATGGGCTCTGAAGCAAACTTTTGTTTTGATAGATGTTCGCAAACGGAACACCCACTGTTTCAGTGCGCTTTGGTATTCGTTCACAGCTTCTATTGTGACAGAAGTACTGCAGGCGTGCGTGGTCTGTGATGTCAGTGCATGTTAAATGACCGATATGGCCATAATCATATCACTGCTGTGCAGGAATAACGGCAAAGTTCTTAGATTACGCAGAGCACGGCGGTGTTTCGATTAGAGATAGCATTTCTTTTCTATTCCTAATGATAACTGTAGCACGCTTATGTTCAATTTCTGTTGGACAACACTGTCGTGTATCGTTAGCAGACTGCTTATTTATCTCACTGTATAGAAAATATTTGGCAAATGATAGCGGACGCACCGTATGTAACTATATTAAAGCAAGAGATCGCCATGTTTAGCTTCAGCAAGAACTAAAAAATGTAGTTGTAAAAAATAAAAGCCATAACACTCGAAACTTATCAAAGTCGTCAGTGGTGGCTAAAATGAACTCGTGTGATTTCAGTGAGCACATTTTCGCAGGGTGGACCAAAGAAACATATCTTCCGTTGCTCACGCTCTTGCCAATTTCTTCCTCCCAGGACGTAAAGTGCTTTCATCTCAAGGTTGTAGGAAAACAGAAGTAAGTGCTTACCCCTTGCTGAGCATATTTGCTGTAGTTGCGAACAAAGTTGCCGGCTAGGAAATTGGGCGCGTTTGCGAAGCCGACGAAGCCCAAGCAACGTCAAGGGCCACAACCACTTCCCGACATAGATCGGGTCCTTCGGGATTCCTCAGGCGCAGCCACAAAATACCAGAGTCCTTGTATCGCGCATCTCTGTCCTTTACGCTGGGCTTGTTTTCTAAATTATTCCATTCTCTGCGAACAAATTCTTCAGCAGTGGGGGTCTGTGTACATGTGAGTTCGTGTACTTTTGAGTACACTGTAACGGAAAAAGAGCTATTCAATGCGCACACTTGATAAATGGGGATCATTCACACTACGTATTTGATGGCCAGCTATTTATTTATTTATTTATTTATTTATTTATTTATTTATTTACACATACTGCAGACTTAGTGGAGGGCTATAGCAGTAGTGAGTAAGTTATGCAAAACTAACACAACAAAGAAAAAACAAAAGAAAAAGTCACAGTTTCGCCGCGAGGGCGAAGCAATGAATGCGAGAGCAAGAAACTAATGCTATACGAAGTGAGGCTCGCAGCTTCAGGAGCAATATTAATTGTAGCAAACATGCACTTGCTAAGTGAGCGCCTCCTGTGGGTAGCGCGTGCTGGTACGAAGGGCTTTATACGTTGTGTGTCACAAAGCTACAGATACAAAGCTAGGGGAGGCCGCTAAATGAACAAACAGAAGATGAGCGCGAACTATCAAGCGCATGCACGCACGAAACGAACGCGCAGATATACACCGAACGAACGCGAATAAGCTGTCACAATGGATACTCTCAGTTTGAACAGCGCTCCTGTTGCAAAGGCGGCCGAAGCAGCGAAGGAAACTAGTGTGCTTCAAGTGTCGACCTGTGACACTTGATAGTTCGCGCTCATCTTCTGTTTGTTCATTTAGAGGCGTCCCTTGAGCTCGAGTGACTTTCGTATGGTCCCGTAACATCAGCGCGGACATCACGGTCAAAGCTCGAAACATCCCTCTTCCTCTCACCACGAGACAACCGCGCGAGCAGACAGCGGAAGGGCAATGCCCTGCGCAAATATTAGAAGAAGCGAGCGAGGTGGCCGACGACTTTTAAATGCGCCCGCTGCGCTCCTCGCGCCATCTCGCTGGTAACGAAAAAACGCTTATGAGCGCCTGCCGTCTATGAGTCCTGCCAGCGGTAAAGGGTATGTATATAAGGCTGGCCGTTAGCTCCCTGAAGGATCTTATCTTTGTGGCGCAATGGTTAGCTTTGTTGTTTTGTGGGGTTTAACGTCCCAAAACCAGCTCTGATTATGAGAGACGCCGTAGTGGAGGGCTCCGGAAATTTCGACCACCTGGGGTTCTTTAACGTGCACTGACATCACACAGCACACGGGCCTCAACATTTCGCCTCCATCGAAATGCAGCCGCCGCGGCCGGGATTCGATCCCTGCGACCCTCGGATCAGTAGCCGAGCACCATAGCCACTAGACCACCGTGGCGGGGCGGCGTAGTGGTTAGCGCCAGGCGCTGCGGATCGAGGGGTTAATGGTTCGGTTCCGCGCTTCGGAAGCATTTATGTGAATTATTTTTCTTTTGGATTTATATATATATATATATATATATATATATATATATATATATATATATATATATATACATGCATACTTATACATATACGGTTCATGACGGTGGCGACGGGGACGGCAAAAATCAGCCGAGACTGCCCATATAAGTGCTATAGCAATAAAACAAAACTAAAGTATATTACAGCAACGTCTAAGGAACCAGCACTTTACATATTACAAGCCAGAACTTTCCATATTTTCAAGGTGGTCAATAGCGGCATCAATGAAATCTTTTAATGGTAGTGAACGAATGCTGCCCGGAAGGGGACTGCAAAGGTCTATTGCACGTGGGAAAAGAACTAAATTTTAATGTGTTAGTGCGTGCAAACAAAGGCTTTATGTTGAAGTTGTTGGAGCTGCGGGTAGAAGTTTCTTCCATAAATGTGATGTGGCTACCACCAAAGACGCCAGGGGAGGGGTTGATAACTGTGTATAATAGTTTTAAAGATTCGATGCGATAACGAGAATGTAACTGTACAATGTTCAGTGATGGGAGAGCCGTTGTTGGTGAGAAGTTGCGGTTGTATTTACGGCAGATAAAGCGGATATCTTTATTTTGAACGTTGCTTTATGTGCCGAAATATTCGTGTGATGCTGTGCGAAGAAACAAGCATATTTTTCTCATGAATGAATACGACATTCTATTAAATTTCGCACGGCGTGTCGCCACTCCAGCTCTACTCTGCCAAACGAAGCACAAAGGAGACTTCGGACTCAAGACAGAGTGGCTTTTGAACATCGCTCGAGCCTTTGCAACAACTACTTTCAATTGCCGCCGTGGTAGTCTAGTGTTTATGGCACCCGGCCCCTGATCCGAAGATCGGGGATTGAGTCCCGGCAGCGGCTGCTGCATTTCGATGGAGGCCAAATGTATACCCATGCATTGTGCGAAGGTCGGACACGTTTAAGAACTCCAGGTTTGTCCAAATTACCGGGAGCCCTACAAAAGGCGTCGCTCATAATCATATCTTGGTCTTGGACCGCACAACCTCATAAATCAATCAACCACTATAAAAGTAAAAACATCGCAAGAACAATAGAAAACAAGCACGCAGACATTTACGCAGTTTCAGTGTTGTTCATTGAATACGGCCTATAAAGATGAGAAAAACGCCACGCTTCATGACTCTGGGTCACCTGACGAACCGCCATTCATTATATTCTCTTTAGATAGACGCTTAATGAGAAAGCGCTATCTTGAAACTTTGTCCCGAGCTCGCGCATGCGACACTCTTCCAAAAATTCGTGATTTTGCGAACAAGCGCTGCCATCTTCATCGGTAGACTCAACATCAATTAACTGATGCAAAAGATTTACTGAATATTGTCTAATAGCAATAGAATGGCACATGAACGATGACGCCTATCTGTACTGTGCGACATTGTGTTCTGCGGTGATTAAAAAGGAGCTACTGTTCAGCATCAGGGCGGCTACAGAAGGTTGCGCTATGAAGTGGTGTTCGAAAGACAGCTCTTTTCATTGAAATTAGCAGCGCGTTTCTCTTCGCAAATGATCTTTTTCTAAGGTTTTAGAATGAATGATTACTACTCTCTGTCTCGCAAGGTAGTTAGTTTTGTCGCGTGCCCTTTAGCCTCCGTAGGGCCGGAGCGCAAGTAACTGTCGTCATGGTGCGTGATCCTCTGCTGTACAACGGAACTAGGCTAGGGAATAATTACCGCGAAGGTGTCTCAGTGAACCCCGCGGTAGTTGCAGCAGCAGCAGCAGCAGCAGCAGTAGTAGTAGTAGTAGTAGTAGTAGTAGTAGTAGTAGTAGTAGTAGTAGTAGTAGTGGTATAACCGCAGCAGCAATAGCACTAGCAGCAGCAGCAGTAGTAACAGCAGCAGCAGCTGGCAGGCATGCGAGAGAAAAGAATCATTTTTTGTGACGAATGGTTGACTTTCATTCTTTTCTAGACTGCGGAACACGAGATTTTTCTTTTTGCGTTTAAGAGAGATAAGTTATTCTCGAGGGCATTTTTTTTTTACTAAGCGCCTAATTTTTAGTAAAAAAAAGAAGGATATCTAATCATAGTGGTACGGTACTCGTCTATACCGTTTTCAATCTTATTATTCGTTCCTATGGCCCTTTCTGTCTTTTTGTTCCTGAAAGTATCTTTCCTGCAAGAAATTTCCATTTTCGCTTCAGTAATCAAGTGCCCGGAAAACAAGCAAAATCTACTAAAAAGAAAAACAAAAAGAAGCCTTCATTGCACGACCTAGTTCAAGAGACGTGGACGGAGATGATTACGGGCATGCACATTCAGCGCTTAGTGTTCCAAGCGCCCGGAAGGCGTTTACGCCCACTTGTGCAAGTCTTGATTGCCTGCGCATTCTTTGTTCACACGGTGCTTTTCACGATGTTGATTATATGTCGTTGCTCCGACGAGCTTCGCCTGCCTGCTAATTACAAGCATTCAAGTAAAGTGTCCGCTTTGCCATCATTTGCATTCTCTTTTTACCAAGCCAGTCGTGTTCGACGTTTTGTTGGAATAAGTACTCCACTAAATTAGGAAGCACATTTTGTCGACGAGGTTGCAATGAGCGAGAATTTCTTTTTTTTTTCTAGTATTACGGCAGAACCTAGGAAGTGCTTGCCTAATCTCGTGTTTTCGCCGCGCCACTAGTTCGCAAAATATCTGCAGTATTCCAAGCAAATACTCGAGTTGTAAGAACCTCATGCGCTGCTAACAAAGTGCTCAGGGGGAATCAACCGATTATTTTAGTTTAGCACGTATACGATTTATGTTGAGTAAGCTCACAGATGAATATAATTTTGTTGGTATCCGATTAATTATCGATAACTGCAAACGTTTGCAATAAAATATTTCCTCGATAGCATCTTTTGAGGTCATAACGTTATGACCAATATTTTCATTGCCGCAACCCTAAACTCTCGAATCTAGCTCAACCTTATGTGTCCCTTCATAGTTGTTTGTTTTAAGTTTGCACTGTGACGAGACTTTTGAAATCCGGTTCACGTATTCCTAAATATTATGTTGCAAATACACGACTTAGAGGGGCCCTGAAACTGTTTTTGTAATATTGTACACATGCATAGCGACGCTAGCTGAAATCCTTCTCACCATTTGGATATCAATACATGCAGGTCTGTGTTATGCGCTTCGTAATTGCTACAACGTTTTCATTATGTGCGTTGCTTAATATCAACGCAACGGAACCTGACGAGGTTTAAGCAACGTGTGCCCATGAGCAGTGCTACGAGCACCCAACGAGAAATGTGACCGGTTTTCCTCCGAATGATGTCACGAGCACCAGAGAGCCAGCCATCGGTATCGTTCGGCCCCCGGCGGCCCACACTGGCGTCGCTGGCGCGCTAGGGTTCTATTGGAGCTACCCCAGCAGTCTTGAAGCCAGAGGGTCTTGAAGCCAGCAGTCTTGAAGCCAGCAGTCTTGAAGCCGATGTGACTTCGTCCCAGTGAAGTCACATCGCAACAGGGGCCTCGATGTGCACTCCGAACCTAATCGAGCTAAGGAGGTGCAGCCGTGGTAACGATGAATACGAAAGAAAGAAGCCCGCATGCTGCATTGGCACAAAATTCTTAGCTTAGCTTAGCTTAGCCTGTGCGAATGATTTGTTAGTGACCCACGATAATAAGTGGCACAGTGTAAAAAAAAAAGTGCTTAAGGTAGCCCTTAATGTATAACTTCATGCACTACCACATGTTCCGCAGTCTTCCACATTCAAGTGTTACAGAAGTGTGAAAATAACAAAATTTTAGCAGTGTCGTGATTTCGTTTTTGCTACTTGGTTTTCTTATCTAAGAATGTCATTATTAATACTCCCTTCTGCCACTCCTTCTGGGCTTCTAAGAGGTACCATCAAGTGCTTTTAGATCGTACATTTGTTTCCGATCGCCAAAGTCTTTCTCCACTTGAAGGATTTCTCTGGATCAATACATAAAAAGTGAATTCTGAGAGATCCTTGTAAAATCGATCACAAGTTTAGTCGTTGCGCAGGTTTACTTTCCTAGAAACCGAGAATTGAATAAAAAGATGGTTTCTTCCTGCGTCACTAGAAGTTACAATGCTGTTGGTTCTTTTCTACACATCGCTTCCTAGCATTCCCCCTCCCCCCTTTCCACTAGCCTCGTTGCGAGGAGCTGGTTGGGAACTAAGTGCCAGTTCATGTTCTAGTCAACCTGATGTAATTCACGCCTATAGTATTACGACCTCGACCGTTACGAAGCAGCGCTCTCAAAAATGAGACGAGCATTTCACAACCCTCACATGGGGCGTTCTGGCTTTGTGGTATGTTGAAGTAAGAATTCGTTGTTCACCGACGTTTCTATAGGCAGGAAGTGTCAGAGAGCCTATTTTATGAAAGGCAGGAGAAAGTGGAGACCGAAATAAAGAAAGAAATCTGCACATCCCACGCATTGTGGGAGTCGGTGTTATGCGAAGCAGTCGGTAAGGAAATTTCCATTGACAAATTGTGTGGCATTCAGCGTAGTGTTACAACTAGGACAAATGTCTGCGCAAAGCGCTTGAGTAGGCGTATGCTATCGGGGACAAACCAGTAAACTCGACAGCACCATGGCGTCTAAATGGATGCTCATGTTAGGACGCAGCACTGTCACTAGCATTAGTGCACAGCACAGACATGTGCATTCTAGAAGAGATATAGAGGCTATACGGTGCGGTGATGTGCATGTAATGAGCGTCGTTCGTTGAATCATTCCTACAGAATGGGCCAAAGTTGGACAAATCCATGCCGAGCGCTACAAGAACATACGTGTTTTTTATTGCAGCACTCCGACACTACTTAACAAACACTACACGCGCAGTTGATATTCCACAGGAGCCATAATCACAACTGCTGGTGCATTAGGTCCTTCAGTACATTCATTTCGTGCAAACAGACACCGCAGCCTAGCGGTAGCGTGTTCGCGTGTTACCTTGGGGACCTGGGTTCGATACCTGCTTCGCTTGGTAGGCGGCTTTGAATATTACAGCGCGTTCGTGGTTATCTATCCTTTTTATGTCTACGTTTCAATGTTATGCTACAGCAAACGATATGCCTTATTTTCAACTTAAATGTCTATTTTAGAGGGCTTCGGGTTGATACGGTCTGCATAAAATTCAAAACACCTGTGGCGCATACCCGAATATCATGATTTCAACATTACGGATACGAGCCGCAGGTGATTGCAGTGTCTTTAAACACACGCTTAATCTTGCTCTGGGGCCATTCGCCATGTGGCGTTGAAAACTCTCTCGTACTCTGCAATAAAGGCAAGGAAGTGCCGGAATTGAACATGTAATCCATTGCCTGGGAAAATAAATGAGAACGCATGATCGTGAGGATATTGTGCTGCACCACCTAGAGCATGAAAATGTTCGGGATTCAAAAACAGAAGTGAAGTTTTTATACTGCCTCTTCGTTATTGCCACCATGGAAACTTGCACTCAAGGAGCACCCTCGCAAGGTTGTGCTCTCGCAATAATTGTGCGCTCTGAGAATCTATTAACACATACAGTGGCTTAATGAATCTGATATAAGATAATCATTGGTTGCCTCCGGTGAAAGGCTGTTTTTTCTCGTTTGTGAGCGGTGCTGTAAGGTGTAGCAATCATGAATTGTACAGAGTAAACGGTGTATTAGAAACGTGGAATTTGCTTTTTTAGATGCCCGTAAAACAAAAACAGCCAGGCCTGCGCGGTATCGCAGGACAGTGACAGCGTAAGCTGAAGGAGCGAACTTCCTAGAGGTCATTGTAAACGCTTGGGGAAGCTAGTGCAAGTACAGGTGGTGGGTATCCCCTGCGCCATAACTCTGCGGTTTGGGCTTCTATCTGCACAGCGGTCTTCTGTGCCCGACGTTGCCCTGCTGCAGCCACGCGCGTAACTGCGATTCACTTCTTCAGCAGCGGTCCGCATCTTGCGAGCAGGCGCCGTCAGGTATATCGAGGAACCAAGTCAGGTTGCTGCCGGGACTGCGCACGTCGCCAGCGCTTCGTAAAAACCCATTTCGAAGGCTATGCGGAGGAAATCAGTGCCAATAGATGGCAGCAGTTGTCCTGTTCTTCACGAGGAGCGATAGTGGTTACGGACACGGGCGGCGGCGGCGGCGGCCGACAACTACGGCGCCGTTGTGATCTCATAACAGCTTACGCTGTAAAAATATGGCGAAAATGCAAAACAAAAATTATTGAACACGCACCGTTTGGCATCAAAACGCAGCCAAGAGAGCTTCTGTGCAGATATTTCGCAACGGATCAAACACGTAGTAGGGACCGGTTTAGCAGCCTGAACACCAATGCTTGTTAATGTACAAATGTTCGTACCAGCTATTGGCAAGTTGAACTGAGTTAAATACTCATAATACAAAGGAGTCAACTAAATTCGTTGGCACGTTCAACCACAGGCCAAAAAAAAGAACACATCTTCAAGATACTCTTTATTGAATTAACTAATGTTTCTAAACATTTTACAGATGTAGTGGGACCATGATGTTTTTAGGAATAGACCGATCTAACCGCGGCGTTCCACCACGCCACAACTGGCACAATGAATGCGAGAACATTACGTACTCGCTGCTGCGTAGCTGTCGTATAGGCGAAGTGCATCAATGAGTTTAGCGGCTTTATTTGGAGGAGTGTGATGCTTGTATTTACGTGCTAGATGCAGGGATGCTACAAGAACCGTCTGAAATAAAAACCTCGCGTATATCATGTGTTCTCAACAATGTCGAGCTTCGGCAGGAATGGATGCGTCTGACAGAGCGGCTCATACATTATGCGCATTTCTCTGAATTGCTTCTCATTCTTGTCTGTTTAATGCATGGTACTTTAGCAGTGCGCAACAGCATCATAACACTCTAGGCGCATGATCAACGTGTCCAACAGCGATTGCCACAATTCACAGGCATGCGCTCGACGCCATTGGTGGGTGATCATCGCCAGCGGCGTCAGAGTGGGTACAGCTTGCTTTGTCGACAAAATAGTGGTCGCTAAGAATGCCTAGGTGGAACGCTTGCGCAAAGCGATGACGGCTGACAAGCGTCTACGGCCAACGAACGCATCTTACAGGCGCATCCTACAAGCTGGACTGCATGCAGGCCACGCCTGGGCGTGGTGATGTCTTTTCCACGCCGCGGCATTGCAGTCGGTATTTGCGTTGTGTAGATGTGTGATCTTATTACGATGATGAGGATAAGTGGAAATGCCAGTGACAAGGCGGGTCATATTATCAGCGCAGGTCGCTCCGGGTCACACTTAAGTACCGTCCATTGCAGTTTTGAAGGGGTAAATGCATAGCGACGATATCGACGCCGAGCATTCGGTTGTGAGGTCGGCGGACAGAGTGAGCTGCCACTTATCCTTCGATTTGCGCCTGTCGGCAAAGTTACCCACGGGACTCGTGCATCGTTTCGCTGAGAGGCAATATTTTGTCGTTCATGATGTTTCTCCAACGTTTGTAGAGGGCCATAAGTTCTCCATAACGGTGTTCGGCATGTCGTCGTTCCGCTAATGCGGCCGCGCCTTCGCGACGATCGTTTAATATCGCTTATATGTATGGTCGAAGGCCTGTATTAACAGCACGCTGCTCATGTAAATTTTCCTGTGTAAAACACAGGCACTCTAAACGTTTTAGACGCCAAGCAGCTTATGGTCGAGCCTGTTCCGCCCCTGTGCCGTCCACACCGCCACTGCGCATGCGCAACAGCTGCCCCAAGCTCGCAAGGAACGAGAACGGGCCCTCGCTCGAGAGAGACAACGCTGACGCAGGCAGAGTCTGCTAGCGAGTTTCTTGATTGAGGAAACTGACTGCTCGACTGACCCTGTATATATCGGCACTGGATCTTGACCTGTAATGTAGTGCCGGTGGCAGATTTCTCTTGCGCGTAGTTGAACTATAAGGATTCGCAGCCTGCGCGTTAACTAAATGCAATCCGGAACTCTGCACGATCTACGACGTGGGAGCGCAGAAACCTCACAACGACCAGGAGCGTAAATGGCAACGCGTGCGTAAATATACTCACACGTTGTCACTCATTTACATGCATGAGTGGGCAATTTCGCGGGTGATTTACGGTAACACCGAACGATCCCCAGTGCTTCGCCTACTCGTCATGGTTCACTTCAAGAAAGGGAAAACTAGCATCCGCTTGTTTTGTAGCACAAGGCTACAAGGAAATCAACACGTATTTCTCAGACATGAAAGCTTCCTAGTTGCTGAAAAACTCGACCTGGTCCGGGGTTCGAACCCGGGACCAGCGCCTGTCCGGGGCGCTCGCTCTGCCATTTGAGCTAACCAGGAGGCTAGCGATCACGCATCTTCGCTTCGTGAAGATGCGTGATTTTTTTTTAAATCAGTGATTCGTCATCTTGGTTTTTACGCTTCTCTGCTCTTGGCGTCCCCGCTGCACGAGGCTTGCTCACAAATGTCAGTTTGTTATTTTCTATTGTAATTAATTCACTAAATGCGTGTAACAATAATGTAGAGCGGTGTGAGCGCACAAACTAACGACGAGAGTGCACTGCCGCTTGTTTGTATTGCCGACCCTACATTTCGTATTTTTTAAACGGCGGTACGTTGCGCGGTCAAATGAAACATACACATACGACCTGCGCAAATATTCTTCTGATGCGTTCAGTCCTCGTCCACGCCAAGACTTGTTTCACAACGCCAATAAAACTATAGCACCAAGCAAGCAGCCCCAGCAGCTGCGTTGAAAACTACAAGATAGCGGTAGAGCCCTTCCCGGAAACTCAGGCATATGCGGGTCATATGGTGAAATACAAAGAGCCACAGCTCATCACATCCATCTCAAATAGCTTTCTTTTTGGCATTGCTACCGATTCCATCTGGGAAAAGTTGTTCCTCTATATGGTAGTTCGTATATCTAAACAAAGGTAAATCACCCGCTATTTCTACTGTCAAAAGAATTCGGAGATAGATTTGGAAGCACTGATTAAAGTTTGCTTTGGTGTTTCTTCGATGGAGTGCTCTTTTTAAGTACGCTGCCAGCAGTTACGCTTTGCGGCCAGACTTTCCAGCGAACTTGTTCTCAGCTAGAGGGAAGAGGAAAACGCGCTTCGTTTGCCCTTTCTCTCGCCGCATGGTGTTCGCGTGAAGGGTTCTTTATTTTTACATTTCATTGGCCATTGGCTCAGTCAGGTAAACGTCTCCTCCTGTAGGAACAAGCTGAAAACAAGGAGTCTGCGTGACTTCAATATTCAATGTACCTCATTCTTTACAAAATAGTATCGGAAAACATAAGAAGAAATGAATTTTGGGAAGTACTCTTGCCTGCATGTAAGGGTTGGGAATTTTCTTTCACAAGCTCAGTTTTTTTCCACGAAGCAGTTCCTAGTATCGACCATTTCCGTATTTCCGTAGGCACAAGGACTCTGTCTCTCTCGTGGCGCTAGAACTTGCAAAATTTACCAACATTGAACAGCAACAATTATAAAATGTGACAGCTCTTACACACATTCTTCATGAATGATGAAACTGCATGTCATTGTTCAGCTCTTGTTTATTTGTTCGGACATGACAAATTGCAGTTCACCATATTTAAATGGTACATTCACGCTGTATTGAGAAGTTCACAGATGGAAAAGCTCTTAAGATACGGATGGATCCGTATTCTAAATGATTCATTGTGGCGTGAGTTTACTACTGCTGGCTTTGTCATGTGCCTGTGTTAGTACATGAAATCAGCACGCCGATGAAGCTTATGGTACTTACATGACAAAGCAGTAAAACCACTTTTCGAACCTGTGAAGCTCACGAAACAGTGACATATGTGATGCCAGCGGTCAACGGATATCCACGACACTCGTGGCTATTCCGCATCTATAACTATACGGCACGTATATGTCACAGTAAATCATTTCAAGATCCCTGTCTTTCCTCCTTTCCTCTTCCTCCTCATTTCAAGATACGCCTTCTCTTGGCACTTATTGTCCCTGGAGCGGTATGCATAACTGGAACCCCGCAAACCTCGACACGTGAAAAGGGAACCTTGCAAGTTCCCTGTTCACTGACGGCGCCATTGCTCTTGCTATTTTAGGAGCGAAGCACCGAATTCATATGGTCGGCTTAGCGTGCTTTCATTATTTCATACTGACCTGCTTTGCACAGAACGCCTGCGTTAACCACGTTTTTGAATTTCTTACAATCTCTAGTCCACAGCATACGTTATAATCACCGGCCGCCTCGCGCAAGCGTTTCAACATATTTTTAGAAGGGAGTGGTGCTCGCAGCGTACGGCATGCAGGCGGTAAATGCGGTGCTTTTTGCTAGATAATAGGGCCACTCATCTGTTGTAAATTCAAATTTCGGTAATCAACATTTCTTGTTAACTTGTGGAGCACATCGATTATACTTTGGGCATGTGCATTTCTCTAAATCGAATGACTTTTCCTAGTCAATATCAACACGGGAGACAGACATAGCAAGAAGAGCGCTAACCTGCAACTGAACGTTTATTGCCAGAAGCGACAGCATTGGCAGGCTCGTATCACAAAACACCAAGTCAACGCACATGGAAGCCTTTGTCCTGTTCTCTCTCTCTGGTCCGTGTCTGCTAGCGCTTTGATATTTCTTGTTCCATCGAACCAACTAGCCCAAAAAGCCACCTTGCCAAACTTCGAAATGATTGCTCATATGGATTCTAACTATGGCTTACCAATGAGTTGTTCTCGAGTAATTCTTTACAGTAATGGATTACCAATTTGCCCTCGTTGCTACTCCATAGACCTAGGTTATTGCATTAGGAGCATATTTTAGAGATTTTGCAAATGTCTTGCAAGCATTCCGCCACCAAGTCCTCTTCCGAAATTGGGCCGACTTGCCCATTCATCATAGTTTCTTTTACTTCAAATAAATGATTTAACTGAGCACAGCATCTGCCAACTAGAATCACCAAAGTGTTTCGCGAGGCTTTGTCTTGGAATCGTTGATGTTCTCATTTATATTAATAAGCTATTTTTACGAAATTAGCGTCTAACAATGCCTGTAAGCTAGTGATTGTATTATGTTTTGTCTTTGTCTTTTGTGAAATAAACGATCTGAGTATGTTCTACTTCAACCCAACATCAACACCATCGTGCTGATGTTTCCTTGGTAATATAATCTTGTGTTGCATATTGTTGCTGCTTTGGGGCGAAATTCATCAATCACAAATTTAAGATAAGAACACCCCAAATATGAACGTCATCCCGCCCATCTTCCTGTAGACTACTTCTACTCAACCAACGGACTTCTGATAGCCTTCCAAGTCTTACGTTCACATTGGTTTTCATTTCGATTTCTCAGGTATGCATGTGACTCTACTTTGTATACGTGCTTATAGATGGGTAACAAAAAGGACTCTGAGACAACGTGTGTAAGAAAATTACAGTCAAAGTCAGGGCTGCAACATGTACCGTTACAGAAAATGATCTACAAGAGGTCCCGGTAGGCACATACAAACGCTGGCTATGTGAACATTAGCGTATCATAAAGAAAATGTTGCTGATCCCTCTGTCAATGGAATCGGTATAACACGACATTGAACTCTGTCTTCGCATAAGCAGTTATACGTTTATTGTTGCATTAAGATGAACTTCCTCATTGCTACCGGTGTTTCGCTCGTGCGGCACTGTTTGGAGTGGATGAAACCCACGTACACGCATTGCTTCCATAAGGTCAAGGACCGAGTCCTTGTTGTAAATGAAGTTGTTTACGTAGTAACTTGGCACAGTTGATCGTAAATGCCACGCGACGGAGGTATCGATCGTATTTACTTGCGTCAAATTAACCTGTCAACATCATTACCGCGCTTCGGTGCCTAACGCAGTAGGGCTCTTATTGCTGTGACGCTTGAAGTGTAGTTGGCGGAGGAACTCTGCCCACGACGAAAGGTGAACGTTGCTCTACCACGGCGCTACCTGTGCACACACGCTCGAAGCTTTACGAAGGCGGCTCTGAAGGTGCCGAGGCGTACCCTGAAGGTGCCTGGAATGGTGCCACCATCTAGAAGAGGCTAAATAAAGCTGCAGTGATTCACTTTGCCTCTCATGGATGGCGGCACCGTTTCAGGCACTGTGCTAGATGCGCGCGCGCTGAGCCGGACGAGAGCGTCGAAGAACAAATATAAGGCGCTTTCGTACAGCTTCGTGTATGTGCGGCGTCAGCGCTATGGTGCAGCAACGGCCACCTCTCGTCTTGGAGCGATGGGTTGTGAGTTTAATTCCCAGCGCATGAACAGAATTCTTTCCGACGTTTTTTCTGTCGTGCTTTCCATGTTTATTTTACTGCATCATATCCGGAACGGTATTGACGTATGGGCTCGTGGTGTACACCGGCATAAAACACTTTAATGTTAAAGTCCAAGTACTGAGTTCGCAAAACTCTCCTTTCGTAAGTGTCTTTTGCCATTGGCTGGTCAGCTTTTATAATGATATGTCAAGCATCAGGATTGGCTGAAATTTTTTCTTATGAACATTTTTATCATAAGTTGTTTTTGTGAATACGGGCCCAGGTGCAAAGCATCTTCACTTGATCGATGCCCTTCTAAGAAGCACATCCATCCCTACCCATGACACCACGTCAAATACATGGTGTGCACGTCATTACACAAATCCCATCACACCTACGTATCACAGAACATTCACATGATGTGTCGTGACTTCCTCTAAGACAAGCATAGGCGATACAGTACAACTATCATGTCGCGACATGACTGACTTGAAATGTCTCTCGTCCCATTTATGCATCACATAGCAAAAATGCCGCCACCAAGTATTTTCACTGCAACGAACATTTTACCAATACATTTAAATTATGACTGAATTAACGCAGTAGCGTGGGATAAAAGCATGTGCACGCTTTCGAGGGTCCATGTGCTTTACGTAGCATAAATAAGGAGCTGTCGTGACATGGCATAAAAGAAATATCACATAACATGCGTATCTAGTGAGCATCTTGAACGGTATGGCCCAACTTACATGCTGTGATGTTTTTCTTACAGTCCAGTTGAAAACAATGTCAACGAAACTGTGCCCTGTTATTCAGGCAGCAGCACATCCAGTGTTCCTACCGGCATGCCTTGGTGTTGGTTCTTTAGACAGGCGACCAGTGACACCTGGGGATTAAGCGTGAGCAACCACCGGTCAAAATTAGGAGCTATTCTACTATTTAAAGTGCATGACCGGCGCAGTTGGAGCATCGGAATGTTTGAATCTTTCGCTACCTACTACAGTTTCGCACAGACCAATTGATTGACTCAGAGTATTTGCTTGGGCACAAGAAACGTACACACCCACAGCTGCTCCAGATATTGTCGGGGTCTGAAGCTTGCTTTCTGCACCATACGCTCGTCCGCACCGACACCGAAGTTTGCCAATCTTTTCAAATGCCACGCCATTAGTGGATATGTGACCGTCCGGTGTTAACCGCCATGAGTTGTCACCGTCAGAGATATCAAAACATCCAACTCGTATGCCGTTGTTAAACTATAGGCAAATTAGCATGGAAGGACAGGGATGTGATACTAACATGACCAATATGCTGTGAGACCGATAACTTGGCACACTAGCCTACGTCGCAGTTAACGTTAACATGATCACGTGTTGCTTATAGCGACATTGCTCAGCCAGGTGCATGTATACGTGTGCGCTATATATTACCCAGTGTTAGTCTTGACAGCTAGTTTCACGTATAGAATAGGATTTGAAATTATGGGCTTTTTCTCATAAACGCAACGCGTAACAGTGTAGGTAAAATTGTAAAACTCTATCGATGTATACACGATATTTAAGAACTGTCCGGGACTTCCTAACATCGGTCTTGTCCTTTTTAGATGCGGAGCATCTCTTGTTCGCGGGTATGTCACGCGTCCGGCGTTCGCACTCACACTACGCATGCGCGACTCTCCTCTCTCTTCCCTCTCTCCAACAGCTGCTGCAATAAATAAAGCGGGTAGAGAGCGCGCGCGCGCTTCGCTTCAGTAGTATCTTCTCCTTCTCCATGAAAGAAGTTGGTGGTGTGTGATGGAAGCAACAGCCCGTCAGCGAGTGGGTTGACGCAAGTACGCATCAGCATCGACCCACACTCTGACAACGGTCACGCGATGCGTGGTAACGAACCAAGTTAACAACGTAATAACTCGCAAGGTTCACCGAAAGGTTCACCGCAAGGTTCACCCCAAGGTAATACCGAAGACGCTGCGAACCTATAAGCACCGCCGTTAAATGTACCGTTGAAACTCCCAGCAATGCTCCGCATCACCCCATCGTCCCCTTCGGGGAGATGGTGTAATTTTTTAAAGATGATAGTCTTTCTTGGGATACCTCAACGTAGAAATTTTGGTCTGTCTGTCTGTGTGTGTGTGTGTGTGTCTGTCCTGCTGCGAAAGGTTCACCCCTTCCTAAACGACCGCCCATATTGCGACAACCCAATTGCGTTCATACTTGTTATCGCAGTCGACCAAAAAACAAATATTACGCATATCTGAGGCGCAACCTCAATACTTAAGTATTAGGCGGTGTGTTCCATTAGTAGAAAATACATAGATGCGTAATTCTAAAGACCGTAGTGCTTGTTATGATGCGCAAAAGCGGACGTTTCTGCGTACTACGCAAGCTTCTCGCGTTTCCCGATATCATGGAGAGATGGCGCCCATATCTCACGCTCGTGCCGAACGGGTAGCACAAGGCAGCGGAACGGCCGCACGCCACTCTGGCCGGTCCCTTTCTCTCCTCGCGTCTCTTCGTTTTCCCTCTCACTTGCGCGACTCCTCGGGGAAATAGAAACACGCGAACCGGGACTCATGTAGTACGGCCGGTAGAACACTATCGTCTTTCGACGACATTTGCAGCGAAGCACGGAGATACGCGGCCATTTTTTTCCAGGAACTTGTATCCTATCAGCTGTCCCTGATGTTGTATACCCGATCCATGTATGGGTCTCCAGAATACCTACTGTATGAATGAATAAATCAACGAATTATGAAATGTAATTGCAGGAACAAAAAAATAGTTGTCGCAAAAAGGTCTGTGGCAAGAAATGCCTAAATTTAAGTAAACATCAGCCGTTAATGCACTGCGAAATATCCGTCGCCTTAACATCGACTTAACATGCGGTAGAGGACGGGCGAATATTCTATGCTTATGAGCACAATTGTTAAGACGTAATCTGGTCCGTGCTTAACGGAATCCGGACACTCCTTGCCTGCCAGTGCAGTTTTAACGGGACTTTAATTCTTTTTGAACTTGCCCAGCTTTTGCAGTGGTTTCGCAGATGCATCTCACCCTCTCACCAACTTACATTACTTCTATGGCGATATGTAAATGATCAGAAAAGTGAACTTGACTACTAACACATCCTGTAAGTGCTCGAAACACTTTGCTGATTAGTTGTTCCTCCAACAGCACAAATCAGCTCACTTGGGCGGAAACATTCTGCTAATTATCTTACTATTTCTGCACCGTTATATGTTATCCCTAGTAGAGGCATACTGGTTAGTGAAGTCGAGCCTGGGAAAGGAGGCTTTAGACAGGTTCTTTCGATTAATCTTACAGAGATCTCTGCAGTGCCAGACTCTACATGATCAGCACACAACTTTTTTCTTTTCCTTTATCGTTAAAAAGTGGAGTAGCAGAACTAGGTGTATATTTTCCACCAAAACGTAGAATATCCGTTTCCACTGAGTAGTGCCGTCGCTTCGCAGATCTCATTCGCTCCAAGTCACTGCAAACTCAGATAACGACGCCTGGAAATGCTCCGCCATCGATATGCGAAGCTCGCCTTTTTCGAGAAATGAACCGGCGAAGCTGTCGTTCCCAAGACGTCTATCGCCACTTGATAAAGGGACTAAGAAATACGAAGCCTTCCCATTTGCACTTGAAAGGATCTCCTCACGATCACTTAGCGTGCATAAATCTGCATAGCGTGGACGGGATTCCCATGGACATCATTAGAGTACGTTTTTGAGATGCTCCTTTAAAAACTAAAGCCCTAACATTTTAATTTAATATTTGTTGAAACTTTCCCGGTGGCTCTCAGGGGAAAGCGTACTTATCAGTTTCTCTAAGCTCTGACGATTTAAAGTAGGAGGATAGAAATATTTCTCCAGCATAAGATTGCATGCTTTCGTTGCTTTTTCAAAGGCACATGGCGCCTTGTTTCATCTAAAAAAAAAACACTGGCTGCGTGAGTGCATGAACTGGAGTGCATGCAAACTGTCCCCACTGATAGGCTAGTGAATTCAATGAAGCAAACAAAGTTGTAAAAAAAGAGCCGTAGTCCAGGCGGTATCAAGAGTAATGCAGGCGCGAATGTCGTGCACTCCTCAGCGGATTTGAGGGAATTTCTCACCCATACGGCTTTTCCATGCGTTAGTGTAAATATTTGTTTTATATGAAAGCATTCTTTTGAGATGCACAAAATTTTCGCGTTCACATTTTCTGTGTTTGTTGTCGTCCTACTGATAAGCACATCATGTGTAGGTCTGCCAAACCAGGACGAAAATTATCAAACGATGAAAAAAGAAATGAGCCCCTTGCAACAAGCAGGCATGGTTGTAGCTGACCGCTGCATATGACAGAGAACAACGTGTTCAAACAAGAGAATATTTGCTGAACCAGTGCTAAAATAATAAAGTTCATTAAAACGCCAGTTATACGCGAAGACGACAAAAAAGTGGCCATAGCTCCGCTCTCAGTGAAGCTTGCAGGAATCGGTTTGGTGTGCACGCTCTGCCTGCGCGTGTGTGCTTAAGTGTACAACCATTCGGAATCTTACGTACGACCTTCTTAAAACATACAAGGCATCTCCTTAAAGTTATTTGTGAAATGGTAGACCGCCTCTGTAAACAGGCTAAGTGGTTGCACTTGGGAACGTAGCACCACTAGGATGTAGCGAGTCGAACCTTCCATTCGAACCAATCCCGTGAAGATAGTTTACAGCAAAACTGTGTACGGACGAGAACATGGCCTGTACCTCTCAAACAGCCGCGAGAGCTTACAGGTGAGGTAAACGTCGCATCACTGTACCAATCCACCAATCCCCACCAATACCCCGACACTGGCGCAGAGTTTTGTGTTTTTCCTCTTTCATCAGAATATTGCCAAAACTCCCACAGACTACCAGCCGCAGCAAAATATGAAAGGCGAAAGATTATCCCAGTGAGTGCTAAGGTTCAGAAAACCAAACATGTTAAAAAAAAGCTGTGGGACCCGTAAGCTTCTCCTTAAGAGTTCAACGCGATAACGATACGTTGCCTAATTCTAATCGCGCTCTTTCGCTTTTCATGCTCTTTATTCGCCTAGCCACGTAATTTTCATGACACCACACTTGATACTGAATGTCTTTACTCGGGGAGTTGAGATTGTCAATTACTGCAATGTAATGGGCAAAGCACGAAGTGGCCATGCGCCTTCGAAAATCGCCGAAAAGAAATGGCCGCAGCTTGCATGGCGCTTGTACAGAGCAGAGAATCCACGACGAACGTGTCAACATGTCTTGAATGAACGTGTACACTCTATAGAACAAGGGCGCAAGCACAGGCGACCATGCCCTTAAGCCAAAGTGCGAGCATCCTATCACGTGCTCCATGCATGCGAGGACAGCGAAACACGGTGCCAATAGTCCGCCTCTATATTCTCCAAACTCCGCTAGGGTGTCTCGATACGTCTACTCTGTGCAGGGTGGTGACAACCATTGGCCGCTGAAACGCCATTTTGAAGCTCACCTAGCGGTTGCGCGTCTGTTTGGTGCCCGTTCTTCGTTCGAGACGCACTGCGTGTCAAGTGTTCGTGCTTCGTTCGAGATCCATACACACGCCGCGACCTGTTTATAAACGCAAGCGCAGCTGATCCCCAGGGCTCGTGTGATTCAATACGGCCGGGAGTTATCACCACCGTGAACAGAGTAGAGCTTTTCGAGGCACCCTTGGCGCTGTGCACCCCTTTTGCCCAGATAGCGGGTGACAGTCGAGCCTCTTCCACGCTGAAGCACCTCCGAAATGTGCGCATCACCAACAGGAAATAGTTTATGGAAAAGGATCGCCGTAATAGGGCATAGCAATGCTTGCGTCGTGGCCGTGCGTCAAGGCGGTAAGGTGGGCTAGTTGGTTGGGTCTCGCATTCATTTTGTGGTAGCGCTGACGAACAAACAAGGACAAAAGAAGACACAAATGTTCTAGCGCCCGTCCCGTATATTTGTGTCTTCTTTTGTCCTTGTTTGTTGGTCAGTGCTACGACAAAATGAATGCGTGGCCGTGCGCGCAGAATCGTGCTCCAGGGCAAGGGGTTGCATGTCCGGTGCCCCGTCAGTCCGAAGGTTCTTTTTCTTTACATGTACCTCAAATTTCCGCTTGCGGACAGCGTTGATTTTCCGCTCACAACCAACGACGCCGGCGCCGACGCCGACACCGGAGTTTCTGCAGAACGAGCTCTTTAACGCTGTCGTGTTAATAAAATTGTTTTACACAGTACTCACGTTACCGCTTCTATGTTTACATAAAGACAGTAGACGCAATAGAATGGAAAAAGTACAATACACGAAATATTATCGGCAATTGTCCTCAGACGTGCTATAAGCAATACGGCATAACCTAACTGTTTTTTCTCGCTATTTGCTCCTTGTGTGTTTGCAGCGGTACAGCGAACTAGTGGGGCCGCACAGCCCATGAGAGAGAGAGAGAGATAATGGACGGAAGGCAGGGAGGTTAACCGGAAAGGTAAATATCCAGTTTGCTACCCTGCACTGGGGAAGGGGTGAAGGGAGACAGAAAGGGATGGAAAAAGAATAAAGAAAGAAGGAGAGATGTCAAATACACACACAAGCACGGCATGTGTCACAGACGGTTCACGAGGCCCGTTGCACGCAAAAACTTGAGCACAGCCTTCGTGGCTTTCTGCTGCGAGACACTGTCTGTCCGGCATTCCAATATGGTTTGCTCGGACAGCGGTCGATCATCAAGGCGTGACAATTCTGTGGCGAGAGTCTGTCGCTGGGAGCAGTACCCAGGCCAATCGCAGAGGACGTGCTGAATCGTTTCCTCGCTGCCCCAGTGAATACAGGCAGCACTGTCTTCCAGTCCAATGCGACAGCCGAAATTTCGTGTGAATGACGTGCCTAGCCACAGGCGGCAAAGCACGGTAGTTTCACAGCGGGTGAGCCCGCGCGGAACTCGCAGTTGTATTGATGGGTCCAGGCGGTGTAGACGGGTATGTAGAAGACCAGGAGTGTTCCACTGCGCTATAGTCATATCACGCGCAAGCGAGCGAAGTTTTCGTACGGCATCCGTTCTTGACAGTGGGATGGCTTGCAGCACTCCAATTTCGTGGGCACGTTTCGCAGCATTTTTTTATTTATTTTCAACATACTGTTAACCCTTTGCAGGGTTTTTACAGGAGTGGGAGCAAAGGGAAAAGAAAAACAGAAAATATTCACATCAACAATAGCAACAAATTTTGCACCAAGCAGCTTTTCTGAACAAGTTAAATTAAGAATAAGGAGACTACACATGAAATAAAAGTGGTAGTGGACGAATATACATATTATACACCCGTAAAAAAAGAAGGATGATAAATCGCAGCTATAACAGTTGATGAAAATACAAATGTTGGCAAGCAAGCCAATTCAAGGAAGTAAACGAAGAAATGAAAATACAGTACATTTTATGTTATCAGCGTTACGATTAAGTGCTATGTGCATTTTGCAACATTTCTAGAAAGTCGTCAACTGTACGCTGCTCGGTTATATGTCGATCAAGAGCATTCCATTCACGAATGCATCTAGGAAAAAAAGAATAATAGAATGTGTTATTGTTGCACGAGTACTCTTGGAGTGTGTGATCATGTGTGTGCCGTGTTTCCCTTGTTTTCTTGGTTTCCACGTATTTTGCATGGTCTATCTTAAAACAATTGTGCAATAACAAATATAAGAACTTTAGGCGATGAATTTTTGCTCGACTTTCGAGTGTCGGCAAACCTGCGCGGCGTAGTAATTGTGTTGGGGAGTCGAGGCGACGATATCGGTTAAAAATAAATCTAATCGCTTTACGCTGCACTTTTTCAAGCGTGCTGACACCACTACCTGTGAAGGGGAACCAGATTATGCTCGCATACTCCAAGATCGGTCTCACAAGTGTGACATATGCAAGTAGCTTAGTGTCTCGGTCAGCGTGTCGCAGAGTCCGCTTAAGGAAAAATATTTTTTTTAAGGCTTTCTCGGCTATACTTTCAAGGTGCACTGTCCAACTGAGATCGGAGGTTATAATCACACCAAGATATTTATACTGACTTACGTTGCGTAGCACGATGTTGTTGTAACCGTAATGGAAGGGTAGGCTTGACTTCTTTTTTGTTACTTGCATCGCGACTGTTTTGTCAGAATTAATCACCATTTGCCACTTAGAACACCATCGTACAACGTCATTCAGGGCATCGTTCAGTTCTATTTGGTCACTGCAGCTTTTAACCTGTTTGTACAATATGCAGTCATCTGCAAAAAGCCTGATGTTTGCGTTAATATTGACTGCTAGATCATTTATAAATAGAAGAAATAATATCGGTGCCAAGACGGATCCCTGAGGCACACCAGACGTAACTTTCAAAGTGTCAGAGACGTGATCACTGCATTGTACAAACTGTTGGCGACCGGAAAAATAGTTAGATATCCAACGGGTTACTGGCCCATCCCCGAGTTTGCAAACCAGCTGGAAAACTAGCTTTTCATGGGAAACCCGGTCAAACGCCTTTGAGAAATCCATAAAGATTACATCAATTTGGGAGTGTTGATTAATGGCTTCGGCCAGATCGTGGATTGTTTCGGCTAGTTGTGTTACGGTCGATAGGCCTCTCCGAAAACCGTGCTGATTGGGGTGTAACAGGTCGTTGTCTTCGACAAACTTTGTAATGAATTTAAGGATAATATGCTCGAGTAGTTTACAGCTAGTGCAAGTTAAGGAAATGGGCCTGTAGTTTGATGGAGTCGATTTGTCCCCAGATTTATGCGCTGGGATTATTTTTGCAAGTTTCCATTCGGAAGGAATCTGCGAATCTTGAATAGATTTTGTAAATATTAAGCGCAGGTACTTACTAACCGGTTCCGCGTACCGTTTGAGAAAAGCGTTCGGTATCCCATCTGGACCACAACTCTTTTTATCGTCAAGGTTTAATAGCACACTCAGTATACCGTTTTCAGTTATTTCCGGAGTTTCTGATAACTTCTTGTCGATGGGTGGCATAATCTCTGGATGTTGCACTAGCCCATCATCGACCGTAAAGACCGTAAATGCCAGTTATCTTTTCAAGTTTTTTGTCAATCGCGTTAAGTCTGGTGTTTGTTACAGATTTTTCTTTCTTAATATCTTGAATGTCTCCTGCAATTTGCTTTAGCTGTACGACTATGGCGTCTAGTGTAGGGCCTGGGTTCAACTCAGCATCTCCGCTAAACAGTAGCAACAAGCGCAAGGAAACAATCAGTTTACAAAGGAGTTCACGAAGCGACCGTGGGCACGGCAGCAGAATTAGGCAGACATCGTTACTGCGAAATGACTTGTCATAGCGTCTGCTCACCTGCGGAATAAACAGGAACGGATTTGAAGGCTGCATCTTTACGACGCTGCCGTGCCCACTGCCGGTTGTGCCGTAAGCGCTGTCTTTTAAAGGGTCGTTCCATGGTGACGTCATCGGTGATCCCAGAGGGTCTGACTATGTAACACCAGCGCCATCGTTGAAGGACCGGTAGCGTTCGTCAGTTGAGGCTGGGTTTATCGGCAGATCCATATCGCCGTTGAAAGTAGGTCGAAGCATTGGTTGTTGCTCCCGGCATGTTGAAGAAGGGCCTAGAAGAAGCAGCAGGGTTCCAATCTGCGGAATAAACAGGAACGGATTTGAAGGCTGCATCTTTACGACGCTGCCGTGCCCACTGCCGATTGTGCCGTAAGCGCTGTCTTTTAAAGGGTCGTTCCATGGTGACGTCATCGGTGATCCCAGAGGGTCTGACGATGTAACACCAGCGCCATCGTTGAAGGACCGGTAGCGTTCGTCAGTTGAGGCTGGGTTTATCGGCAGATCCATATCGCCGTTGAAAGTAACGGCGATATGGATCTCTGCGTGCTCGTTGCCGATTATTCCAGAGTGGCCTGGTAGCCACTGAAACGTGATGTCATGGCCTTTGTCGGTTAATTGGTGATAGAGCTGTCGTGTTTGAAGCACTAATTGGTCTTGCGGCCCGCTACGTAAGGCCGATAAAAGGCAGTGAAGGGCTGACTTAGAATCTGTAAAGATTGCCCATTTCTGTGGGGGCTCCCCATCGATCACGCAAAGTGCGGTGCGTAGTGCCTCAAGCTCCACGGCAGTCGATGTTGTGCCATGAGACGTCTTGAACATTACATCTACTGCTTTGGCAGGGAAGGTCACAGCTCCTGCAGATCTGCCTGCTGCTGTTGAGCCATCAGTGTAAAGCTGAAGATGATTCCTATAGTCCTCATGCAGCATTAGTAGAGACAGCTGTTTTAAAGCCGGTGGTGACAGCTCCGCTTTCGTCCGAATCCCTGGCACTGTCAGCCGGACCTTTGGACGGGCCAAACACCAAGGAGGCGTCGGAAGTCTCTCAGCAGGAGTATAATTCTTTGGGAGGCACTCGCGGAATGCCGATAGCCTCTTACAAAAAGAGGCACCGGGCTGGTCTTCTGGAAGCGAGGCGACGTGGTGAGCAGGAGCACGAGCTAGGTGTCGAATGTGTGTCCTAAGCACCTCCAAAGTCATGTGAGTGGTGGCAGGTAGGTCTTTGGCAATCGCTATAGTATCCGCTGTTGAGGTGCAGCGTGGCAATCCGAGGCAGATCTTGAGTGCCTGGCCCTGAACGCTCTCGAGTATGCGTAGGTTACTTTTACAGGTGTTAGTCAGCACCGGTAAGCTGTATCTCAAGTACCCGAGAAAGAGCGTCCGGTATAGGTGCAACATGGCGTTCACTGGCGTACCCCACGTTTTCCCTCCGAGGAAGTGGAAAACTTGTGAGGTGGCCGTTAGGCGCTTCTTGAGACCGGCCACATGGGTACTCCAGCACAGGTCCCGATCGATGGTTACTCCCAGGAATCTGGAACCTGTGCGTCCTAGCGTAACAAATATTTTGCCCCTTGATAGAGATGGCATAGGCTGTCATTGGCTTTCGCGTGAAAGCGACCAGCGCCGATTTTTCAGGCGAAATTTCAAGGCCTTGTTCATTAAGGTATGCCGATATCGAAGTCGCTGCTTTTTGGAGCCTCGCGCGTATCTGAGGACGTGTTACGCCTGACGTCCAAACACAGATGTCGTCTGCATAAATCGATATCTGTACACAACCTGGTATGCGTTCCACGAGACCAATCATAACCAAATTGAATAACGTGGGGCTCAAGACGCCCCCTTGAGGAACTCCACGGTGTGTGCAGTGCTGAGAGGTTGGCCCATCGTCGGTTTGCACAAAGAAGGATCTCATCTGTAGGTAGGCACGAATCCAGCGGTACGCTCGGCCACCAAGACCGACGGACTCAAGGGCGTCGAGTATGGCCTCGTGAGAAACGTTGTCGTGAGCTCCTTTTATATCCAAAAATAGTGCCGCGGTTAATCGCCTGCTCAATTTCTGGTGTTGGACGTACGTTACGAGGTCAACAACGTTGTCGATAGAGCAACGAACGCGTCGAAAACCGGCCATAGCACTTGGATAAACCTCGTAGCGCTCTAGGAACCACTCCCGTCTGGCGAGGATCATGCGCTCCATCAGCTTCCCTGTCCGTCTATATATTTGTCCGTCTATATCTTCGCTCGGCGCGTCGACGAATCGTACGGAGTCGTTCCAACTCTACGTCCGTTTCCGAGCGCTTCGGGGAGCATGTCAGTGTGCGCATCGCCGTCTGTACCGCTTCCTTTATAGCTTGCTCTAGACCTGACGGGTGGCCACTGCGACAAGCGTCTTCGACGTTCGTCTTGAACGCAGTCCAATCAATCCTCCGGATTGTGTCAGATGGATGACATCCAGCCAGGCCTTTGATGTTGACGTAACTGGGGATATGGTCACTCCCGTGGGTCTCGATGTCTAAAAACCAATTAACGCTCGAGGCAAAGCGACGTGACACGAATGTCAAGTCCAAACAGCTGCTGTACGTTGCGCCTCGTAGAAACGTAGGGCTCCCATCCTTAAGCAAGCACAGGTCATGATCGGACACGAACGAAGCCAGCCGCCTGCCTGTGGCGTTAACTTTGGAGCTTCCCCAAATAGGGTGGCGAGCGTTAAAGTCACCTGTAATGATCCATGGGCCAGGAACCCCTGCCAGAATGTCGTCCAGTCTTTTTCTATCAAGTCGGGCCGCGGGTGATAAGTACACGCACACTAAAGTAAAAGTGAGGCTCTTCTTTTTTACGGTGATGCAAACGCATTCGTTGTCATCGTGAGGTGGCACAGGCCGAATGATGTAGGTAAGCTCACGACGAATGTACACCAGGACCTTGCTGCTTTCGTTATGTGTTGAGGACATCGTTGATTCGTAACCGGATAGCCTGAATGGATGCGATAGCTTTGGCTCGCAGATAACGACGATTGGAAAACGGTTGGAGAAGACATATTGACGGAAATCAGAGATTCGAGATTTAAGTCCTCTCGCGTTCCACTGGATTATAGACGCATGTCTGACCTCTTCACGGAATGATTGGTGAGTTGCAGCCATGGTTCTATCCGAGGGTTGCTAGGATTGGGCTCAGCACGTCCAATACCTGCAGACCACTTCGAGCGGTTGGGGTTCCCAGGCTTCTCAGTAGCTCTGTTATGACAGCCACTAGGGATCGCAGCATCGGAACGATCTGGCGATCAACCCTTGGCGCATCATCAGCTGAAATAGGCTTAGATGTCGGTGCTGGGCGGGAAGGCTGGGCAGGTTCCTTCGCAGGCTGTATGCGCGGAAGCGCAGGCCAGTCTTCGACCTTATTAGATCCTTGTGTCACGTTTCTGTTCGTGCTTGTAGTCTTCTTCGTGCTCGACGGTGACGTGCTGTTCTCAGGTAGCATGAGATTGGCACTCTCTCTAGATCGCTTTCGTCGACGGTTGCGCCGACGCCGTACCCTTTCAGCAGCTTCTTTGTGGGTTGAGCTGTCTCTCACCATTTGTTTTATAACAGCGAGTTCCCTCTTGATTCGTGGACAGTCTTTGGGGGCAGCATCATGAGGGCCATCACAGTTGCCGCACTTGAGAGTTTCCGCACGGCAAGCGTCGGCCGTGTGCGGCTCAGCGCATCGGGGGCACACTATGCTGCTTGTGCAGACACCCTTCACATGGCCAAGCTTCATGCAGTTATGGCACTGAAGCGGTTTGGGCATGAAAGGCCGAACAGGATGTCTGAAATGTCCAACCTTTACATGGGATGGTAGAGAGTCCCCTTTGAAGACCAGCTTCACACAACGGGTGTTTCCTAGACGAAAAACACCAGTGATGACGACTCCCGCCGCCGCTGGTTTTATAAGGATTGGAAGGTCCGAGCTGACGATTGCCAAATCAATGTCGTAAATGACACCCGCCACGCAGGCGCCATCCATTGGAATAATAGATCGGACTTTGATGCCGGCCAAATCCGATATTCGTCGGAGCTTGTCTAAGGCGCTTGCATTCATCATGTCCACAGCAAGGATGTTCTTGCGCGTGTTTAATCGGACATCCTTGATTTCATTCGGCGCGATCCCCACGAGAAATACCGAAAGGACTTGCCTGTTGACTGCTCGGAGGCTCACGGTAGGGTCATCAGGCATGAATAAGATGGTGTACGGCCATCGTTCTTCTTTAGTTTTCGAAACTAGGGTGCTCGCTGGTGATGACGCCGCGACGATTCTTCATTTCGCCTTCCTACCCCGCACCGTTTCGAAGCCATCTTCCGACGACTCGTCGCCCGAGATCGAGTACACCTCGGTGTCCTAGCTGCTGCTGGGGCTGGTGAGCTTGGTGAGTTTGGTGCTGGGGCTTGATGAGCTTGGCATAATTGACCTTTGGACGGTCGGCGCAACAGAAGGCTGTGCGTCCATATCCATTGCGTTGTGACTGGTGGCTTCACCGGTACTGGACCAGGCGCGCCGATGTACCGCTGCGCCCGTCACGGTAGACCTCTGGCTGGGCGGACCTCTGGACGAGTCCGTGTCCGTAGCCACAAGGGAGGGGACAGGGTCCCCCAGAAACAGATAAATATAGCGAAAATGGAAGGAGCAGCTGAAGCGTCCTACGAGAGATGCACTTCGTCGTTGTTCCTCGTACTCCGCACAGCCCAACAGAACAGAATAACACATAAGGCAGATGAAGGGCTTATTTCGACGCTTTGTTATTATGTCTCCGTTCTACTGCGCTCAGTGTTCGACACAAGCCAACTCTAGCAAGTAAAAATCCCGCTTATAACTACATACATCCCTATCTCCAAACTTGAATGTTTTCCACTCATTTATTGTATTTGTTCGTTCTAGAATGGTAAGCGCATAGAGTAATATGGTTTAATTTTCCTTTTTGTTTAGTTCACTTCCTTGTACGCTGCACATTAGCCTCAGAGTTGGAAATGGCACGGCCGCGCGCTGCGCGCTCCACCGAGCAGCGCGCGGCATTTAGTCAATGGCAACCTGATCACACAAAAAGGATCATCGCAGACGTGACTACTGCCCCACCATGGTAGTCTAGTGGCTATGGTACTCGGCTGCTGATATGAGGGTCGCGCGATCGGATGGCGGCTGCGGCGGCTGCATTTCGATGGAGGTGAAATGTTGAGGCCCATGTGACGCGCGATGTCAGTGCATGTTCAAGAACCCCAGGTGATCAGAATTTCCGGAGCCCTCCACTACGGCGTCTTTGATAATCAGAGCTCGTTTTGGGACTTTAAACCTCACATAACAACAACAACAGACGTGACTGCTTAAGATCCCGCCTTTGTCAATTTACGACAGCGAGCATAAAACATTTATCCTGGCTTTTACAGTCACTACGCCGCATATAAAAGAATACACCACCTTTGCCTCCACAGCTGTGAGTTTACATTTATAGGTGTGTCTACTTCCGCAAAAGAAATAAAGAGTGCTAGGAAAGAGAAAAGAAAAAAAACCTCAGGGGGAGCTTCATTGTTAAGTGCATAGACTGTACGAACAGTGAAGCTGGCGGATCCACATAGTTTCAAACGAAAAAAGAACTTAGCGCTCGAAACGACATAAAAAGAAGCAGCAGGGACACGGGAGAGACGCCCAGAACAGGCGCTGTGCTTCTCCTGCTCCTTTGTATCTCGCTTTTTACGCTCAGTTTCTTTAGGCATGCACCATCTTACCCAAAGACATATTCTTCTAAGACCCCAGCTAGGTTCATTTTGGATCGAGTTTTCGCGAGCTTCTGCTTTTCTTCAATGCACAGCCGAATTGTTTTCATTCGGTATTATCATGACCCGTATCCTTGGTATTGGTACAGTTTTTGTCGGTTGGACGTTGTACCTGTTGACGGCCTCGTTTGAGGAGAAATGTCGAACCACGTCAGGTGGCAACCTCGCTTATCCTCGTTCGTACACAAGTGTATGCCACAAGCAGCGTTACAGATTTCCACATGTGCACCGCAATCGTGTCGGCCTTGTAGAAATCGTAACTCCTGTTAAATACTATACACGTAGTGGATGAGTATTCACCGATTCGACATTGGTCCGAATTCGTCTCATACGCTCTCGAGTAGAGGTATGGCGGTTCTCGCGCCGCTTTTCCTCTTCCTGGGAAGTAACGCCCTTCTTCGGTTTCCCAACCTTCCTAACGATGCGCTCGGCACCGAGATTCGGGGCCTGCTTTCGCCGCAGCGGTGATGTAAAGCCCAGGTTGGTGATGTCATGGCTCTACAAAGTTAGGCAAAAAGTCACCGCATGATGATGTCACGACCTAGCTCTGCTTCCGCAGGATGCTCCGGTGCCGAGGGGCTGGTCCAGGAGGAATCAGGCAAAGAAAGGTAGGGTGCGCTGTGGCGAGGACACTCGCCGCAGCTGGCATCGCGTTGCTAGGCAACGCATGGTGACGTCATCGCCCAGCGCTCTCACTTTTTATCATCTCTTGCGATAGGCACGGATGAAGGAGAGGAAAGTGCCCCGGCAAACACGGCCTATAGGGTATTTCATAGAAGTACATCCTTATGTCATGACGATAATAGTTTACTGCGTACGCCTAACGGCCTAGCCAGGGCTGAAACATCCTCGCTGTGAAAAGTTTTGGACCGAGTAATAACTGTGGTGTACTCGCGGTAAGCTTGGCTTGCGCTCAGTTTTCTCGGCACTGGAAGGGCACGATGTTTATGGAAATCGCCGCGCCGAATAAAACGGCTCCCCATGACTTCTCCAAGACGATCAGTAAACGTTGCCGATATTGAGCGACGCAGACTTGTATTTGTTGCCTATTAAGTTGGTCCGTACACGCGAGGGAGCTTGCCGCAGTGTAAGAATAGCTAATGGGCACAAAAGAAGTAAATGAATGTAGTGTCTTATATAGCTGAACTCAATTCCTGTGCCGTACTCTGCCTTGCTGGTGGCACGAAGCCTTCAACGGCGCTACATGCGAGGAAGGTTTAAAGCTTCACTCTAGCATTTTTCTGTGTCATCCTCTAATGAAAAAAACAAACAAAGTAGTTGGTTGCCTCAGGAAGAGCCTGCGGCAAAAGAAAAATCATTTCTGTTAGGTACCCGTGGAGTTACCGCGTCCAGTTTGAGGGCAGTTCCACAGTCCGAGTGCGCTGATTGACGTTTTATCTCCTCTAGAGCGCTGGAAACCTCACCAAGGGCATGAGAAAGGGACAAGTAGCAACGCCAGCGCTTGCTACGTCCATGGACGTTCCTTTATTCTCTTTTGTCCGTGAACGTACAAGCGCTTCCGCAGTGAGGACACGCAGGCCCTATGAGTCACTGCGGGAGAGTGGCGGCGTGCCACGGCGACCATCGGTAACTGCCTCCGTAAATCACCCGATGGTAGTAGCCTCTGTACGTAGCCTCTGTACCGCCAGTGGCTTGATTGTTTTAGAGAAGAGCATGCGCTTTCTAGCTCTAATTTAAAACCAAATCGCGAATTACCTGGTTCTTTCAATAGGATAATACATTGCAGAAATGTGAATAGGAGGGTCCATGACTGATTCGCACACTTACTGGCGAATTTCCAAAAGTTTTGCACGGCCTTTTTAGAGCTTTTGCGCCAGAAACTCCAAGAGCCCACTTAAGGTCTACTTCCAAACGTCATCCTAAAGGTAGAGCTAACTAAAGCTGTTTCTGAAGAAACACCGGTACTTCGATTGCTTAGGTACACTGCGCGATTTTTAGGTAGTACATACATCTTGTAAAGAAGAATGAGACAGACACAGCGCCTTAGCTGCAGGCCGGCTGTTCTAATCTGACTTCCTCTTTTTCTTCCTTGTTGCTCTACCACTCGGATCCAGCGCCGCAGCCCGGGCAGTGCTGTCTTCCTCACACTCGGCCACGCTGCAACGGGTGTACTTCTGAAAGAAAAAGCAAAAATACACACGGTGTTTTAAGTTTGCCGTCGAATACAGTTCTTCAAACGCGACACGTGCACTGGAAAGTCGTTGCGCTTTCTCTTGTCTGCGCGTAAGTCAAAAGTCTGCGCCCGCACACGCCACGTATTCTCGCCCACGCGTTCAGTGATGACGAATGGTCCTTCGAACTTTGCGCCAAATTTCTTCGAAGACGACGGTGCACCACGCTGCACCCACACTTCGTCGCCGATCCTGTACTCCGGCGCCTGTTGGCGGCGGCGGTCGTAGTAGCGTTTCTGCACCTGTTGGGCCCGCTCAATCCTTTTCCTCGCATCTTCTCGGATGTTACGGCAAAGCGTCTGACGTGGAATGGAGCGTCCTACTTTAACAGGCGTGTCCAAGCTGAGTGTAGCGCCCAGTCTTGGAAGCTGGCCGTAGACGACCTCATACGGGGAACTACCTGTGGAGCTCTGTACTGCCGTGTTAACTGAGTATGCAGCCGCTTCTAGATGGTCTTCCCAATCGGCTTCCCCGGGCTTGTTGTTTTTGCAGTACGGTGCCAGCCGTGCCTGAAGAGTTTGGTTCGACCTCTCTGTTAGGCCGTTCGCTTGCGGGTGATACGCTGAAGCGAAATGGTGTTCGACTCCAGCTCGTTCAAGATATGTGCGAAGTTCACGGCTGCGGAACGTGGTGGACCTGTCAGAGACGAGCTTGCTAGGAAGACCGTGTCTCCATTCGAAGCGGCCTCGCAAGAACTTTATGACACAGCTGGCGGCAAGCGATGGTACGGCGGCCACTTCTATGAACTTCGACAGATAGTCCACAGCGACGAGAATGTAGCGGTTACCCGCTGCAGTTTTCGGCAAAGGCCCGATGTGGTCTATTCCCACAGTGTGGAAGACGGTATGAGGAGGCGTGATAGGCGTAAGGTATCCAGGTTGACACCCAGGGCGCCGTTTGTATTGTTGACATACCTCACAGCTTGCTACGTAGGAACATACAGTTCTCTCCATCCTCGGCCACCAAAAGCGCTCTTGTGCTTTGCGTAAGGTGGCTTGATATCCTACGTGGCCTCCCTCGGGGGTATCATGTATGGCACGCAAAATCTTTAGGCGTAAGCAGTTGGGAACGACCAGAAGCAGGTGCTCTTCATTCTGCTTATTGACCTTACGCCTATACAACGTTCCTTCTCGCAAAACAAAGTGGGAATTGTGCGCTGTATCTGGTAGATGATTCATGAGCAGCACGAAGTCCTTGTCGGCACGTTGGGCTTTGGAAATGTCTTGTTGAGAAAACAAAATCCAGCCTTCTCTGTTTTCAGAGGTGGGTTCCTCGATCGGGTTCCGCGACAGAGCGTCAGCAACTTGGTTTAGCGCTCCGGCCCGGTGTCGGATGTCGTACGAGTAGTCTTGTAGCCGAACGATCCACCGTGCAAACTTGTGTTTCAGGTGTTGCTTAGAAAATATCCAGGCAATTGCAGAGTTGTCCGTTACCACGGTGAACTCTCGGCCAAACAAGTAGTGACGAAATTTTTCGTCTACACTCCAGACTACAGCAAGACACTCCAGTTCGTTCGAGTGGTAGTGGCGTTCCGCGTCCGAGAGTTTGCGGCTGGCGTAGGCGATGACGTGTTCACGCCCATCCGGGTCACGTTGGATTAGTACCGCTCCAACACCAACCTGACTTGCATCAGTATGCACTTCTGTTTTCCAGTCTTCATGGAAATGGCACAGAACAGGGCTCTGCGTCAGCTGGCGTTTGAGGGTATGGAAGGCGCCATCTTGCTGAGGGCCCCATTGGAATTGGGCTCCCTTCTTAAGCATGTCTGTAAGCGGAGCAGCAGTCGATGCAAAGTTGGGGACAAACTTGCGCAAATATGACGCAATCCCGATGAATACCTGTAGCTGTTTAACGCAATTGGGAACAGGATAGTTCTTTACGGCATCGATTTTCTCAGGTAGGGGCTTGACACCCTCCTGAGATATGGTATACCCAAGATACGATATTGTTGTTAAACCAAACTGGCACTTTTCGCGGTTCAACCGAAATCCGGCGTCGTATAACTTCGTAAGCACACTTTCAAGGTTTCGGAGATGTTCTTCTTCTGTTGTTCCAATAACCAAGATGTCATCGAGGTACACGACGCAGGCGTTATCCTTTAGAGGACCGAGTACTGTATTCATGGCGCGTTGAAACGTACTTGGTGCTGTTCTTAGACCGAAAGGCATTCGGTTGAACTCGTACAAGCCCGACGGTGTACGAAAAGCCGTCTTGTGCTTATCCTCCTCCGCTACGTTGATTTGCCAATATCCCGATTTTAAGTCCAACGACGAAAAAAACCGTGAATTTCGTACGGTATCAATGGCGTCATCAATACGTGGCAGCGGGTATGAATCGGGTATTGTGCGCCTATTTAATTCCCGATAGTCAACACAAAATCGTAGGCTACCGTCTTTTTTGCGGACTAAAACGACAGGGGCCGCCCAAGGGCTACAAGAAGGCCTGATGATATTAGCCGCCAGCATTTCTCGTATTTGTTCGGCAATCACCACCCTCTCGCGTTCTGCATAACGGCGCAACGGGATGGCTACCGGAGGATTATTGGCCGTAGGTATACGGTGTTCCAACAAGCTGGTTCCGGGAAGTTGCGCGGTAGCATCAGCAAAAAGCGATGCGTGTCGGTTGAGTACCGCGGGCAGCGTTGTGGGCTCACCTTGTGAATCTCGTGGAGAGGGAGCGCTTCCAGTCAAGGAACGGAGCTGGACCCCGCCGCCGTCCATGGTCAGCTGAACTTCACCAGAGAGGAGGTAGTCAGCTCCCAGAATCATGTCGGCAGGTAGGTCTTGAAAAACGGGAACTGCAGCAAGGAACTTGCTCCCGGCTTCGGTGTGGAGGTGGAGGTCGAGCGCACCTATAGGTGTTGCGGAACCACCGAGGCCTCTTAGGGGCGGCTCGGTCCACGGCTGGAGGCTGGTTGGGGCGTGGCGTTGAAGTAAGGCCGTGCGCTGCGCTCCAGTATCGACGAGGGCCGTAAGCATCCCGATGCCGTCGACGCGGACCTCTACAGTGGGAAGCGGCCGGGTTTGGTACTGGATGGCTTGGCGCGGCACTTGTGGGCAGGTCTTGTATCCGTGACCGAAACGCCCGCACGTAAAGCATCCACGTCGTGAACCAGTCGGCTCTTGTTGAGAGTGAGTGTCTAAGCGCCGGCCAGTAGTGTCTTGCAACAGCACTGCCCGACGCACGAACGTTTCCAAGTCGTCTTGGAAAGATTGTGCCGACAGTATGGCTGCGTGCGTCGGGTCGTGTAGGCCGTCAACGACATACTGTCTGGATGCCGGTGAGGTCCATCCTATGTTGCAGCTTTGCAGGAGATGGAGCTTCTCATAGATATAGGCTGCGATGTCCTCCGTTTCCGCTTGCCGCCGTGACCGCATCTCCATGAACCGAGCGTCGTAAGCACTCGGAAGAGGTGCAAACGATGACGTCAGGGCGGCGCTCCAAGCCGACCATGTTGCGTAAGCGCTCCCTTGGAAGCGATTCCACGCCTCGGCAGCTCCCCGGAGACGACCTTCGGCGAAGGATTTCTTCGTATGGTCTGGCCAAGAGTGTCGAGCGGCTACATCGTTGACGGCAGAGACCCATGTGGTGGGGTCGTCCTTGAACCCGTGAAATTCGGGGATCATCTTCTCAGCAAGTGTGGTGGCGTACCCTATGCCGGAAGTAGAACAGCTTGCCATGTTCTGGAGGTGTTGAAAGAACGTGGACACGACCTGGTTCATGTTGGTCTCGTCAACCCGAAGTGGACTCGACGTGGAGGCGGGACCGCCGTCCCCGGTCGGTGGCATGTGTGGAGCCGAAAGCACTCGCCCGCTTCTAAGGGTCGTGGACGGAGACGGCTCCGTGTTTGTCGACTGCGCCATTGTAAAGAAGAACGAGACAGACACAGCGCCTTAGCTGCAGGCCGGCTGTTCTAATCTGACTTCCTCTTTTTCTTCCTTGTTGCTCTACCACTCGGATCCAGCGCCGCAGCCCGGGCAGTGCTGTCTTCCTCACAATCTGTACGTTATAAATAAGAGGGCATTTGTGGCCGTTTAGTGAAGTATCATTGACTGCCACAGGGTAGGATGAAAAAGAGTGAAAGGGTGCACACAACACTAACGTATTGCAGGAACGTGAAGAGGGCATAAAATGAGAAAGAGGAGAGGTAGAGTGGGGACATCGTAAAACACGTTTGTTTAGTAGAGCCTGCTGCTAATATGTACTCCCGACGATTCAAGCTCTCATTAGTTCACCGATCACAGTTATGCAGGGAACGGGGCCCGCGTGTGCTGTAGTTGAGAAGAAAACTGCTCACGAAGAAAGGCACGTATCCAGCGACGGCCCCGAAACGTACCCTTGAATCGTTGCAATTAGCCGCACAACACATTCCGTCGCACATTACCGCGCTACTTCCAACGTTGTCTTGACCATCGTATGGACATTCCTTAGCTAGTGCTTGCAGGAGTTTAGAAAAGCTACACAGATCCAAGCGGAGAGACGCCAATTGAACCCCTCATCACGTCTTAAACGTATTCTTGTAGAGACCGTGGCGCGCTATCTCTGAGACGGCAGAACTTACGCAGAAATGGCCACACGCCTTCGACGTATATTTGGCATCGCACTAAACCCCAGATCTCATCGATCGCGCACTCCAGTTCAGGTTGCGTTGACCAAGAGGACTACGTGCTTTGTTTTCAAAAGGTCTGATCAGCGGCTGTATTCCCCACGGCGGCGTCTGGGTCCTGCAAGCGGGTCGTCTAAGCGACTTGTTCTGGGAACCAGGATCAGCGCAACTTGTCTCTTTAGGAATTACCTTTGTTAGGTACAGCCGCGTGAAGACTTCCTTCGCGTGCTTTACAGCAAAAAGGTGCTAATGACGGCCCCCTTTTTTAAACACAGTTTGCCTTAAACTAGGTGAAGGACCGGAACTTAGTCACAATTATCTTGCATTCTGTGTGAGCGACAGTCTTTTGTAAAGCTCACGGATCCTGCTTGATCAAACTAGCAGCTAGTTTCTCACTATAGCGTAAGTATTTATAGTCGGATACAGCTTTAAAAAAAAAGAGCAGTTGGCAACAAGGGTTGATGGAACGCGCGCGTCGGTGTTACTCCTGCAGCCAATCAGAGAAGCAAACAAAAGTCGTCGTCATGCGATGTTTTCAAAATGGCGCCGTGTTTATGCCTTCGGTACCTGTGGAGCGCCTGCTGTTCTTGAGTCATTTCGTCTGTATAACCCGTGATGTGCTTGAAAAGCATAGAAACAAAAATATGTGGAGTCTAAGTGTTTCCACCTGCAAAAGGCGGCGATACAGTTCATTTCGCTTCCGTACCCTTCTTACGCAGGAAACTTCACTGAAGCGAGTTGAGAAATTCAGGTGGCTAGGCCTATGGCGCGCCGGGTTTTTGCGTTTCAAGCGCTTGCTTCCAGCTCAATAAAGACTTATCCTTTACATGTTCTGCTCCAATGAACAAATGAAGACATAAAAATTTATGCAGCTCTCCATCATTGTTGCCCCCCTCGCTTTGTTTTCTAAACACGAGAAGTTGAAACGAGGAATTTGGGACAAGGAACTGCCGACTTGAGTTATATCCGACTATAGATGGAATTCATAGTGTGCTCTAAGCTGTAGCCTTTGGTTTTCAATAATAGTAATTACGTTCCGCTGAAAAGTTATGCAGTAATTTTACTGTCGAGTTCAAGGAAAGATAATATGAAGTAGCATGTTTTTTTTTGGTCAAAAGCACGCCGACTGATGCTGGACCATATGTATCTTTTAGTACATTGCGAAGATAGTACTTACGACACATCAGCAGTGCAAATGACGTTACAAAAGAACCATCATCCCAACTACTGGTGGAGCAGGTTCATAGGCCTAGTAGTAGTATGCTTGCTTGACCCCTCGGGAACGCCGGTGCGATGCTTGCTAGGGTGCCTTCGGAGAATAGAGCGCCTCTCGTGTATGTCTATGTGTTTCTTAAATGCAAAACATTCCTCTGTGAGCTTGAGGAACTTTGTCCTTATCTATCTATCTATCTATCTATCTATCTATCTATCTATCTATCTATCTATCTATCTATCTATCTATCTATCTATCTATCTATCTATCTATCTATCTATCTGTCTCCGCCTACGGCTCGGCACTCTCTTGGTCGTCTCTTTACCTTCGTACATACCAAGATTTGGATGTAAGGGTATCAATGTACGCCGAACACGACTGATTGATCTAGACATCGCTAAAATGATATCCTAATGACGTACATCGCGATGAACGACAAAGCACTAACGTTTAGCTCATACCCGTAATGCTCGGCCAGGGTTACGCGGGTATTTGCCACCGCTGCTTGAATCTTCACATCGCAGCTCATGTTAATCGGTGACTAGCCAAGTGATAATCTTATGAGAGCACACTTGGTGCAGATTAAATGCAAGAGAAAGACACGCCGCTCGTTGTAGCTAGCGATTGAAACGGAAACGCCAAGTGGATAAACAAAGGAAAAACGTCAACCTACGACTCGGTCGGTATATAGGTATGAATTGAACCCGGGACACCGAAGTGCCAGGCGATCACGCTACCATTCATCCACGACGGTTATTCCAGGGGTTTACGTATTGCAGATAAAGCCATCGCTTCAGGAGTCGTGTTTATGTCCCTAGTGTACAGTCTTCTGAAAGACATTAATCCTACTCGTAACATTTGGCTGAACGCGAAGCATTTCGGCAAAGGCAAATTCCGCGCTGATTGCTTCCCATGCCCCGCCACGGTGGTCTAGTGGTTATGGCACTCGGCTGCAGATCTGAAGGTGGCGGGATCGAATCCCGGCCGCGGCGGCTGCATTTCGATGGCGGCGAAATGTGGAGGCCCGTGTGCTGTGCGATGTCAGTGCACGTTAAAGAACCCCAGGGGGTCGAAATTTCCGGAGACCTCCACTACGGCGTCTCCTAATCAGAGCTGGTTTTGGGACGTTAAACCCCACATAACAACAAGCAACAGCTTCGCATGCCGTCGATCCCAACAACGTGTGGAATGTGCCAATTTTTTACTTCTACGTTATAATCCCCGGCTACGACAAATTGTGTGCATTTCTGGTTACGTTGCTGATAAGTGTGTTGATATCTCAATGTCTATTTTAGTATGTCTCTTACTGATATGGGCTGTATAAATTTGAAACACCTGTGGCACGTACCCGAATACCATGGGCCGTACCCTATGGGTATGAGCCGCGCATAGCTGCAATAACGGTAATTGTGATGTACATGAGAAATATTGGAACGTTAATGGTGTAAGAATTCATCATTCATGTTCGTCGTACATTTTTATCATAGCATCCAAATTTTGGTGAATATCGGGTGAACTAGACGACATGGACAAGGACAGCACTAGGAGGAATATGCGGCTACATAGATAGATAGATAGATAGATAGATAGATAGATAGATAGATAGATAGATAGATAGATAGATAGATAGATAGATAGATAGATAGATAGATAGATAGACACGCTCGAAGATGCTCAATTTTGTCAACAATATTTCGCACATAAAATGTCTTCCTGAACATGACAATCTAGTTCTGTGGTGAAATACCACCCTAATTTTGACGTTGTGCCATTGGTTGTGCCATTTGTGCCAATTACCTTCTCTCGCATCTCGACGTAAAATGCACCGCCTAGTTCTTTTTCATAAACTTTATTACCATCCACACCTGCATAGTGAATTAATTATTCCTCCGCAATATGTCTCCAATAGACTAGACCACATACATAAAGTCGGAATTCCAGCATGTAGAACTCGCGCATTCCTCAATTCATTCATACCGCGTACATCGAAAGAGTGGAATTGCCTTCCCGCGCTAACGGCTGAAATAAAAGACTGTGAATTGTTCATGCGAGCTTTACCGGTGACTTCATAACTCCTTTTTCTTTCTGTATTTAGTGTACACAACGTAACTGGTATGTTTAAATTTGTGTACACAACGTAACTGGTATGTTTAATTTTGTGTATACAACATAACAGTTACGTTTCATTTTGCATGATGTACGGCGTTATTTTTTTTTTTGGCTTTTCTTGCTTTCTTTTTCACTGCTTTATTGTATTACTTTTTTTCTTACTCTTCAGTTATTATTGTAGAACATTACTGGTTTCCTTATTGTGTTATTTGTAGCATTTGTATGTTGTGCAACCCTATATTAACTATTATTGTATAAATAGGAAAAATCACTAGTTTTGTACATTTAACCACTCCCCTCTGTAATGTCTTTCGACCCTGAGGGTAAATAAATAAATAAATAAATAAATAAATAAATAAATAAATATCATTCTGAAAATTGTAAAGTTGAGAAGTCTGTAGACCGCCTTCACGTATGCCACTTTGTTGATCTACAATACCGCTTCATTTTTCTCTACTTATTCTACAATATGTGCAAATTGTGTTTGAAGTGTCGCCCTACTTTTATGAAAAAGTGCGTGAGGTTGACTATTATTTAATGTTTATGTAATCACTCGCTGTTCTAGTGTTGTTGAGACTACGAACTCGCATCACGCAGATATAGAGGCGAGTTCCAATGCCTTACACCTCGAACTGCACAGCCTTCTATTAATCAATTCGGCACTCCTACACGACAATGGAAAACAATGAAATGCTGGCTCTTCTACATGCGTGCTGTCTTTCATTGTTCTCCAATGTACAATAATTTATTAATTTATTCTATGCCATTTGGAAGTGGCACGCTGGCTTTATCAATCCATGACATATGCTGTTCTTAGAGCGCACATTTGCAAGTATTAAAGCACCAATAATGTTGATTAATGGCTTCTCAACACACCCGGCGTATTGAATGCGATACTTTAATAAAACCAATGATTTCCATAATGTAAACCAAGGCACGCTTTGCTTTAGTACTCTTGTACCCACTCATTATTCCGCCATCGATGCCCATATATTTCTTTAGCTTGTTTTCACAAGCCACGTTCGACGAGTCACTCGTACTAGCACAGCACCGAGCCAAAATAAATGCCAGTAACAAGTTTATTAGCCCCGTTCCACCAATATGGATGGCAGCTGACTGTGCAGTTTTACATGGCTCGGTGGCACTGTCCCAGAAAAAATATCATTTTTCAACTACCCGTCTGTCCTCTGCATCGCTCATTCGCTTCGGTGCATTTAAAATGCATCTGACGCTCCCATCCTTGAAATTGCAATTTCAGGATTCTCCTGCGCTCTCCAAATATGCGACCATAACTGTGTTCTTCAGCCCTTATCATTCGTCACGTTTCGAAAGAAGTGCTCTGATTGATGTTTTAGTTCATATGAACGCTTAAGCTTCATAGACACAACTTTCTGCGAAATACGGGGAATACGCTTTGTATCTCGTTTGCTTTGTTGACAATAGTTACAATAAAAAACATTTTGGGCTTACGCTGCGGGGTCAGGCATTTCCTTTTTTTTCTCTGCCATTCTCACCCTGCTGTCATCCTTACGACCACCCCTATCTCTTTCTTCACAACGCCTATGTACCCGTTACCTTTAATACAGCGGTCATATAAATGAGTCAGCCCAACAAAAAAAAAATTACATAAGGCGTACGTTATACTCATCTTTTAACGCTGTAGCGACTACGAAACGAGCCATGTGAACTCGGCGTAAGCTACGCATACGCAGAGAAGAGAAATGCTGTCCGAACGTTTACGAGGCGAGACTGCTTCGTGGCTGTGACACATAAAATTTATTGCTTTAGAGAGACTGTGCACACTGCGTGAAATGACACTACGGCGTAAAAATACTAGGGCCATTCATCCGGTTTATTTTTATTTATGTTTTAGCAGCCCGTGAATCAAGAGAAGCCCTGAAAATTGGGCACTTCAGTAGACAACGCTGCTCCGGCTACACACGCACGACAAGGAGTTCCCAACGAGACAATAAACGCGTCTCTTTCATCCAGACTCTGGAGAATGTGCCAAGAAAAGTCTTGGCATTGTGAGCGGCAGGGCTGGCACGATTTATGTGTTCGGCCTGATAAATAGAACTGCTTTCAGCGTGCCTGCTTGTTCGAATAAAAGGAGCATTGAAATGGAAATGCGATTAAGGCTATTTGTTACCCCTTCTCGTCTAGCAATATCGTTTTGGATTTTGTCCCTACTAGCCCCTAATACGCTTTTGGAACCACTCAGGGGAAGCAACTATTCGTCTATGTTCTGCTTTTAGCAGCGGAGCTGTAAAGTCTGTGTTCCAGCTGTGTCCGGTGGCCGCTCAAAACTCGGCGGTGAGAGTGTTGAATGAGGACAGCAGGTGCCGAGAGAGAGTGACACAAATATTCAAATCAATGAAACAAAATAATTTTCTTGGCCACGCCGCATTCGAACAAGGTACCCACGGTCCGAAGATGAACGTCATCCCCACTAGGCTATAGACCTGCGCTTGCAGTATGTGCATTTATGGGAACGATACGATTGCTTTGTACCGTCGACTGTAGCACAACTCGCTATGTGCGACAGAAAGAGAAACTGAGGGAGAGAAAAATCTGAAAGAGAGGGAGAGAGAGAGAGAGAGAGAGAGAGAGAGAGAGAGAGAGAGAGAGAGAGAGAGAGAGAGAGAGAGAGAGGGAGACTACAGTGAGGACCTCCTAGGTTTCAATCGCCTTGCCAAACCCTCCCAGCTCCGCTAGTCTCTGCTGTTTGTGGTAGCAGAACAACGCGTAATTCATTGCTCTTTCTTCGAGGGTGCCTCAAGTTATCTTTTCTGCAGCCGCTCAGGGCCGGCATCCCTTCCTTTAAAATACCTGATTGGTCCTTCCGCTTAACTTTCCTGCCTTCCGCCCATTATCTCTTTCTCTCTCTATATTTTATTGCTGCTTATGTAAAATGGGGACTGAGACATTTAAGCTCACTATTTGTATTTTTTTCTTTGTTCACAGAATCCCCTCCTTATTGAGGTTTTTCTACGCGGAACAATAAACTGCTTACGGCTATCAGTTTGAATATGCGTTCGTGATCCTCGTAACAGTGCAACATTTACGCAGATTACTGCATTGTAAGATGCCAGCGACTGCTGTAGGCGGCACATTATGTAATATTGGCACACCTTATCTAATACTGCACATTTAAGTTAGTAATCCTACGTCCTCTTGAATGAAAACGCCACGCGAAATCTCGCCAAGTGGTACTTCAGTTCTGAGCTACAAGCAAGGTAGCGATTCGTAGAAAAATATATATATCACCTGATATCCAACATATATCCTAAGTGGCATTGCAGGGACGGGGATACATAAATAAATAAGTTAATAAATAAATAAATAAATGTGCTAATAATAACAAATAAATAAAAAGTGTCATCCATGACGCGCTTCATAGCGGAATATATTTGCGCAGGGAATATTGGATAAATAAGTAATACACCTGTGCTATTTCAAGTATAGTAGCCCTTGAACCAATCTCCCTTTGTTATTAAATGCTGAAGGTCTCATTCCTGCTGATTTCGTGCCCTTAGGTAGTACGCAAGGGTTTATTTGACAGCGGCCAATAGTAGTGCGATAGCTCTTGACGAAAGGCCAGCTGGCTAACCAAAGCAGCACAAAAAAAGCGTTACACGCTTGCCGCCGTGGAAATTCCGCAGTGTAATGACTTCAGTACTCCCGAAACTTCGTTCCCCAGTCCCCAACCAGCGTCTATCTAATAGAAAGCGCGTCCTTATAAATACAATGCAAACTTTTGACGATAATCACTGCGTGTATTTTCATCATACAGCTTGAATCACGCAAAGCACCCTGCATTCAGGACCACTTCTAGAGCGCGATGTGTTCATTCAGGGGCAGCCGATATAAAGGAGCTATGAAGTTCACCTCAAGTTATACTGGCGGTACTAAGCAACCTACTACATGCTTCAAAATTAACACAGTATGTCGCAAGCACGCAAGCATCAAGAAGATCTTCATTTTGTGCGATTGCTTGGCTTTAAATATACCTGTGCTGTTAGAAAGAACATGGAAATTGTTTTAAGAAGCAATTTGGCAAATTACTCATATTAAGCCGAGACGGCCTCAGAGCGTGCAGTGGGACAATATTTAGTGGACGCAGGTACGTTTGCAATTTTGGTGGTAAATGAAGCGGTTAAGTCAGAAAGTTACAAAAGAACGTTATTATGAGAAGTGCAGCGCAATAAAAAATACTACAACACACAGAAACGACCCGGACGAGCGTCTCCGCCAAAGACCAGGGCGGCCCTCTCCACCGACTAATATGCTGCATTGCTTGTCTTTGCCTGGTCGTTTCTTTGTGTTGTCCTTGGTTTTATTGCAATGCAGTTCTCGTAATAATGTACCAACGCGCCTCACTCGCCGCGTTAATAGAGCAGCAAAAGTCAGAAATGCGCAGCGGAGGACGTTGCATTTGAGGGAGCGCTAATGGTACACTTCAGAGAGACTCGCTTCCTGGCGTCTCTATAGACTCAAAGAATGGCTCGTTTAAAGCGCCACTACGTTCCTACCTACCACCACGTTCCTAGATATTTGAATCCTGTAACGCCTGTCCAACATTTCTCATTGTTATTTTTTTTATTTCTGCCTATGCCCAAAAGTGCTCACGAGACCTTAGAGCGCCCACGATGGCTGCGAATGAGTGCGCGGTGGCGGAAAATTGGCTCGTAGCTAGTTCCCTTTGAAATGTGTTCCGGCCAAGTACATGAAGTGTTGTTCACTGCTCGTGTTGTTCACTGCTCTCCTTGCGTCCGTGTCCTGCACGCCTCTTCTTTTGATTATGGACTTTTACCAACTCGCTCAACTTTCTCTCCTTTTGAGTACATGAAGTACACTTTAACAGGCTAAATGCATTGAAAATCAAGCGAAATATTTACCATGATATAACAAAAGGAAAACGTCTTATGCTTGGCCGCAAAGGCTCCTGAAAGAGCTGGGCGGAGAAAAGGGAATATGACCCAATAACGCAAGGAAACGCGGGTCACCGAAGCGAGGCGCAAAATGAAAACTTGCAAGATTGGCTATATGGCCACGTGCGGAAAATTTGCTGGAAAAAAAGTGTGACGGCGCCCGAGACGACCACGCTTTCAACAAACTTAATCTTGTTTTTACTTTTCTTCGCGCTGCAACCGTGATGAGCGAAGCAGCCAGGAAGGAGCCTCCACAGTGTAGAAGGATGCGTCTCCTTTCTCCGTTATTGCGCGTTATCTTGCGCTACCAGCTGTTTCATATATGCGCTGCATCTATGGCGCGCATAACAAAGGGTTTCTGCGACAACTTTTGAACATAATCATAAGATAGTTTGGATCGGGCGTGCAGGTTCCGTGTAGCCGAAGAAGTGCACTGCGCCCGCCTGGGTATTCGCGCCCGGGTTTCAAGTGTACTTCAAGATCGCCCGCTCTTCTTTCAGAAAATTACATCCACTGGGGCCACTTAGTACGTCAAAGCATTCCGGACCTGCACAGGCCGATTTCATGGCTGCGGAAGCGATCTCCGTGTTCCTTACCTTACGGGACTTTTGCAATGCACCTTTTATTCGTTTTAAGCTAAACAAATGACCGATATGTATGTATCCATATTAATGAACGAAGAAAAAGATAACGCGACGTAGTTGGGGATCCCAGCGACGTCATTTGTCGAAAGTAGACCATGGGATTCCCAGCTGCACGTAAAAGCGTTTCCTGTTGTTCGCCGTGCGATGTTGTTTGTCTGACGTGCTCTCAGGGGCCTCTACGAATGATCGCCACCGTTTCCTCAGTATGTACTCAAAGTATTTCTGTGCCGCTTTAATCTACCAGGTAATTATTCAGCGAACCTTTTTATTTTTTTTTCATCTTTTGTGTCATAAAGATGAGGTAATCAAAAAGAAACTTGCAAAAAATGATGCTTGTGCAAGACGGGCGCCGAATATTTACATCACTCTAAAGTGTGTATATACTGCTATATAACAATTCGAAATTTATAGCCTATCGGTGTGCTCTTCAATCATTATCCAATGGTGGTGGTACTTTTCCACGACTAAAAAAAATACCAACGATTATGTTATTTCCCAATGAGAAATGCCAGCAGCACTGTATGCATGCCTTGTCATGTCGATATCATATCGAGCATCCTATAGCATCGGCTATAGTGTGGAGCAGTGTTCTCGTTCCCACAAATTTACGTCAGTGCGCCGCGTCAGCGAAGCACTTCTTCGGTGTGTGTCGCTCCTTGATTAAAGAGGACCCACGAGCCTATACCTAGCAGGCGCAAACCACTGTGCTTTCCAGACTCCTCAATTGTTGTTGCGGGAAAACTAGCGCATACCACCACGGTAATTGGGGCACCTTTTTGAAAAGGCAGTTTCGCACATGTGGGATCGGAGTGAACAGTGGAGGTGTGGCATGAGTGGTATGTTTTCTATCACTGTCATGCGGCACCCTCGTTATCACTGCCAGCATCATGCAGGAGTGGTCTACATGCAAGGATGTGGCTAGGTGGTCCAAGGCAAGCGCTTCTGCAATTTTTTTTGTGCAAGGCGCGACTTCCTTTCTCTCTTCATCCTTCTTTACTACTGCTCTCATGTACGACTATCACTATCCCTGTTATTGCTATGTTGCACGGATTGCGGGCAAGGGTGTAGGCAGTGGCTCAAGGGTAAGCGATTCTCAGCTTTCTCATTGTGCGTAAACCAAGAGTTGTCTTTCTCTCCCTTCTTCCTCTTTATTATCGCTGTTATGAAGCGTTGTTGCTATCACTCTCACTGCCATGCAGCGGCTGGCTGAGCGTTCTTTTTTTTCTTTCTTCATTTATTTGTTACTTGCTTTCTACGTTCTCCTTAGCACAATTACTATCATGTCGCAGTATGGGTGCTGGGTCAAAGTGAAAAAAAAATGTCCATTTCAGTTATGCATGAGAATCCCCCTGTTAACTGCCAACACCACTCCGTACGGTTTTAGCTCGGCCTTAAAGGGACACTAAAGTTAATTACGTTTTTCTCATATAACTACCTTACCTTCTTCACACTGCCAAAAGCGCCACTCTCGAGACGAGAAGATGCTTGGTAAACTGATAAGGCCAAACTAAAAAAATTATAGTGGCGACTCCAACACGGAGGTTCCTGCACAAATATGCAAGACTTCATAAGTTTTTGACGGCGTCTGTTAAGTCCTATGTAACAATTTCTGGGTAAAGAAGATATGCATTGCCTTCAAGGGAAGCCAGAGACTTAACAGTGCGCAATTTAAACACTTTAAAAAAGCCAATGGGGGGAGAAGACGAAAGAAAATTGACGGCAGATCCACGAGGTGATTGATGATGAGATTGGGCGAAGCTCCTGGAAGTAATCATCGGTTAAACCGTGAAATTTCTTCCGTTAATTCGTCCGATAAAATTGACGTGAAACGATTGATTAAATGTTTTATCAAACTTTTATTGCTGGTTTCCGTTGTCCTTTCATTATGACCGCTTTGGGGTCGGTGAAATGTAAGCTAAGTGGTTCTTGCACTGGTTGCAGATGGGTTTTGCCTTTGAACGCTTCTCCAACGCGAGCAGTCGGTATTTCTCAATCAAGAAACTCGCTAGGAGACGCTGCCTGCGCCAACGTTGTCTCTTGCGTTTGCCGGGGCAGTGCCGGGGCACAGGAGAAATCTCACCAGGCACTACCTTGGAGGTAAACAATGGCTGCTAATGGGAATGAGAGACAGAAGAAGTCGGCTTTTAGCTCACACTTACACTGCTACTTCTACTAACGTTTCCTACTGGAACATGCCAATGGCTGCTAATGGGGAATGAGAGAGAGAAGAATTCGGCTTTTAGTTAACGCGCACGCTGCGAATTTTTTTTTATTGTTCAACAACGCACAGGAGAAATCTCCCACCGGCACCACCTTAGAGGTCAAAGTGTAAGACTGGTTACGCACTGCGACGACTACGACGAGGGACGAACGGGTGCCGCCTTAAGGAGCTTCGCCCCTAAAAGGGAATTGCATTCGTGGCAGCATCTCCTCAAAGTTTCGGCGCGCAATTCAAAGATGAAACTCTCATCTTGTTTTGGTTATCTAATATGGAACATAAACGGGAGAAATTAATGAGAGTGGCGTTCCCCAATAATAATTCATTCGCCTAAACCAGCTTACTGTTTCACTTAGTGTGCCTTTAAAGAGCTCCGATATTAAATGAAAAAGAGCTGACGTGGCTCACGGTGCACGAGCGAGAGCACATTTCGCTGGGTTTGCTCGCTCGGTTACGTTGAGGCACCTTGTACGGTGCTGAACATTGGGATGGACGCATCTAGGAGTCACGCTCTGAAACGGACTCCTCTATCGCTTGATGTACAGTGCTAACTCCCAACCGTTAGCACTGTACAACGATCGGAACCATCCAATTCCTGATCATGAGGCCGCTGAGCAACTCAACAGCTTTTTCTCTTCCGTGTTTACCGTTGAACCTGTCGACAACTTCCCTTCATTCCTTAATTGCAACCATAGTGTGATGCCTGACATCACATTCTGCCCAAACGGCATCGCTAAACTAATCGACTCATTAAAACTCTCATCTTCATGCGGCATCGACGGTATCAACGCAAAAATGCTCAAAAACACAAAATCAATTGTTAGTACACTACTTTGCCATATTTTCCAGCAGTCACTATCGTCAGTAGTGGTGCCGGAAGACTGGAGAGTGGGCAAGATTGTTCCAGTCCCCAAAAAAGGTCCTTGATCTCTTAGCAGCTATCGCCCCATTTCCCTTACTAGCGTTTGCTCCAAGCTAATGGAGCATGTGATCTATTCTAACATTGTCAAGTTCTTAGCCAGCAATAACTTTTTTCATTCTAGCCAACACGGTTTTCGCTCAGGATTTTCGTGTGACACACAACTAGCTCTATTTTATCATGACATCAGTGCCAACCTTGACTTAAACATACCTGTTGACGCCCTCTTCTTAGACTTTGAAAAAGCTTTCGATAAAGTTCCACATAACCGGCTACTGCTAAAACTTTCTCGTTTAAACATTAATACAGGTGTATTTAATTGGATTCGAAGCTTTCTTACCAATCGTCTACAGTTTGTGCATGCTAACTCTGTCTCATCTAGCCGTTCTTCTGTAATCTCTGGTGTGCCGCAAGTACAGTGCTCGGACCATTACTCTTTCTCATCTATATCAACGACCTTCCATCGAACATATCTTCTAGCATTCCCCTCTTCGCAGACGACTGCGTCATATACCGTCCCATAGCAAGCAGCACAGACATTGATATTTTACAAGACGACCTCAACCTTATATTATCGTGCTGTGATACGTGGTTAATGTCGCTAAACGTAAAGAAAGCTTCACTGGTATCTTTCCATTGCAGGCCCCGTCACCAGTCAGCAGAATATACCATCTCCGGCTCTGCAGTCTCATCCTCTGAATGCTACAAATACCTTGGCATCACATTCTCAAGTAACATTTCATGGTCAGCCCACGTTACTAACATAGTCAACTCCGTGAATCGCACTCTGGGTTTCCTACGTAGACACTTAAGACTTGCCTCCCCATCAGTCAAATTAATATCTTATACTACGTTTGTTCGTCCGAAATTAGAATATGCATGTTCTATCTGGGATCCCCATCAATCTAACTTATCCAACGTTCTAGAATCGATCCAAAACCGCGCTGCACGCTTTATCTACTCTGAATATTCTTATAATTCCAGTGTTTCCAAACTTAAAACCCGGGCACACCTTCCTGATCTAGAATCACAACGTCACATATCTCGACTACGCCTTTTTCACAAGTTTTTTCATGCTTCCATCGAAATTCCAGCCATCCTGCCAGTCCATCGCACATCCAGCCGCACAAACCATGCAAGAGCAGTATACCCTCCGCCAGCACAAACCACCGCCAATCTTCGCTCCTTTTTTGTGGCAACCGCACGGGTCTGGAACCGTCTGCCTGCATCTACCGTGCACCACTCCGACCCTCATCAATTCAAGATTGCCCTCGAGTCACTTTTTTTGTAATTAATACCCATCCCTCATGTAATACCCCAGCTGGGGCTTTTGAGGTATTCAAAATAAATAAATAAAATAAATAAATAAATAAATGATGTGCCCACCTTTATGATATACAGGAACTATGTGCCATTTTTATTGTCGACACGGTGGTGTGAATGTTGCCTTAGTCAAACAGCTCTACACGTTATTGGTCGATTCTCCAGTGCTCGCGACCCCTAAAAGAAGGAAACTGGAATACAAAAACAGAATAGCGTAATATGGCATTCTGCAGTCGCGTGTGATGCGCCTCTTCATCGCTGAGGGAGAGTTTCAGTACAAATCAGCAAAACAACCGCTCGTTTAGGATGTATGCAGAAAGTTAGTAAATTCTACATGCATTATTGATCTGGATATTCGTGATATCTCCCTTTCCGTTTTACAGCATCCGGTATTTTAAGGCATATATTCAAAATCATATGTCCTTTTGTCTAAGAGAAAGGACAGTTCTCTTTGATGCAGGGAAATTCACGGCAGTGTGTTCGTCAGTGTACCCATGCGAAATGAAGCACCAGCAAGAAGTCTGTATAATATGTGCAAACTTTCAAGCATATCATTCAAAATGGAACCGCTTAAGCACGACATAACCGTGCTGTGAATTAAGAGGCAACGTATTTATTCGTCTGAATTCGCGATATTATAGTATAGCGTATTTATTTATTTATTTATTTATTTATTTATTTATTTATTTATTTATTTATTTATTTATTTATTTACATCATACTGCAGGCCTTGTGGCCCAAGCGGAAGGGGCAAGGTAGAATATAAGAAAACACGTACAAGGCACAATTGAAAAATCTTACACGAGGACAGGCAAACAAACAGACAACTCTACAATGAAAATGCTTAAGAAATAGACAGAATGTGATTGTGAATTGAATCATGTGAGTCGAGGTGATGAAAAGGGATCAGGTTCCATTCCTGTATAGTTCGCGGGGGATAAAAATTGAAAAGGTTAGTTCTGGCATTATAAGGGGAAAGTGTGATAGAGTGGGAATAAGCCTCCCTGAAATATACAGTACCCAATGTGATACCCTTTGGCATGTTCTAAAGGCCTACTCTGCCTTTTTTAATCCGTTTCGAGAGTTTCAAACTGCCACCCCAAAGCTGCTGAACGCTCCCACGTACAAGCCGAGTATAAAATGAGGAATATAATAGGGGGGAAAGTATTCGTAATTATCAAAACTAAAATCATGGCTCTTTACTCGTGAAACGTACATACAAAGTTCGGAAAGAAAGGAAAGTTACAGCTAGTCGCTGCTGATTGTTATGGCTATCAAGATTTAAAAATAACGATAGCTCATCTCGACATTATCAGCGGAGAGCGCTAACGTGACGCACTGCTGCAAATAACCCTTTTCACGGTTCTGCGCTTTCATCCGCAGATTCTACGCAAGCCCGTGCATCGATGTGCCGGGGAACATCACGGAAACGCCAAAGCGGCATCACCTAAGAGAGAGCGGTGGTCGTAAAACAAAATGATATAAATGAAGGGAATGGGAAGTAGTAGCACGGAAATTACAGAACTAGTTCGCCGGGGTGTCCCGCTAAAGCCATGCGTTTATTTTTCCACGGTATTGCGAGCACACTCACCGGGCTGCCTGAAACACAGGCACTTCCGAGAGATTCCACTTCCGCGATAAAATGTCGTTATTCATTTATTAGGTTATCAGCAGGCATTGCTTTCTTTCATTACTGGTGCTCTTCTACCCTGGTGTTGCCATTTATTAGATCAGGTTCCAATGTTCGTGTGCATTTTTCTACACTTCTAATATATTAACGAGAATGACTTCGCGATTACCGGTGCTATCATTACATCTTCGACGCGCGCTTATGACAGACTTTACTGTTACACGGACTGCTGATTTCTACTTCATATGTTTGTTGACAAGCAAATGCCTAATCATGTGCTATCACCGTAAGTAGTAGAACTCGTTGATGGCCGAGTGTTTCACGCATTGTTTAAACTTAAAGGAACTGCCAGTACACGCACCTGCAGAAGAAAGTGCGCCTAGGACAAGCGCAAATTCACAGTACTTACGAGCCAAAGCGAGTGAATATATTGGACACACAAATCGCTGTGTAAAGACAATTGGATCAAAATTCATACGCGGACGTCGAGACATTTTTTCTTCTTTTTACGTGCTCACCAACAGTAAATTAAATTTATTTCATTCATTTATTTCCCTAAGTGCCCAAGATCGGGCATTAAATAAGGGGGAATGGAACAGTGCATCCAATCAACTAATTAGAGAGTAGAAATCCACATTCCCCTCGCGTCAACTTTCTTGCAAAGAATAATTAGGCGAACATTCTACGATAAAGCTTTCAAAGTCAGCTCAGAATATTAAACGGAGACGAATTGATATTACGCTGCTACCGCACGTGTGAACGTAAATTTGTGGTGCTGAATCATTATGAGAAAAGGCAACCGTCTTCCACGATCTGTGCTCGACGTAGTGCAGTCTTTTATGCAGTTTTTTCTGGCTTTTTTTGCGAATCGAGGAAAGTGGAATTGATGACTTTACGGATGAACTGGTTTTCTGGGACCGTGTGAAACGACCGACCGTAAAAATGGTCGATCCAGAGGCACCGCGCTGTGACGAAGAGTAAAAAGCCAAACCACATGCTTACTACGAATAGGCTTCTGCACAGTGGAGAACTTGTCTCACAGAAAAGCAATCTTTACGAGTTGGCTCCACGTAGAAAGCAAATCTGTCTCCCCGAGTCGTTTATCACGGTTTTCCCTCTTTTTTTTTCTGCCTGGATTGTCAATGTGAACTTTTTCTTATTTAACGAGACCCACACGTAGACTGGCTTTCGCAGAACGCACCGCCACCGCTCATACCGTAAATCGGGGAGATGGATGCGTTCTACTAACCATTTATACTGACTGCCACGGAATGGCCTTCAAATGGGCCAGCTGTAAATTTGAGACCGCGCGGTGGCCTGGCGTTACTTTCTACATTTTTGTTGTATTTACGCCTAAGATGTCATCTGATGAGGTGGTTCTAGTCGTCCGGTGCGAATTGTATGTTCGCAGTCTTCAGACATTGAATACTAGCATTCGAATGACGCAAAAGTCGCAGGTTAATCTGCGTTCTCGTTATAGTAGATTTACACAGACACACCACCACTGACGCAGGTCGGCTCGACTTAAAAAAAAGTGAAACGTACTGCCATTAGAGCACGCTAACCTTAGATAGTTTAAAGATGTAATCGTCTTGCCAGCCAATTCCCGACAAGTGCAATAAATGATCGACGCATCTCTATTTTTGGCTCAGCGTGCGTAAAACTACCACTAAGTGTTGAAAAAACAGAAAAAATGCAGGAGTTCCTATGCTGCAAGAGACACACTATCGCTAATGCAAGACCACAGAGGGGGCAGTCTTTCGCACGTATTGTAGCTTATTGAGTAATTTAGGTGTGTCGACGTTGCTTTTTAACAATTACTTGGCAGATCTTTCACTACTGTCATTAAAACCAAGGAATAGTGGCTTTTCTCTGACACGAGGAGTGGATCAAATTTAAGGCGATCTGCCCGGCTTTTTAAACAATTAGCAGCGACACAACAGCCGTCGTAGTATATATCGTGCGTTTTCATGACTACTTATATAGTGAAATTTGGGTGCGACAAGGAAATAGAACAGAAATGCTAAATCATACGCATCTGACGAGGTACTGGCCTGTTCTTTTTTGTACCTGCTTCCTACAAGTAAAAAAAGAAAAGGCATTCTGTTCCTGAATGCAGTGATATTTATCTCACTTTGCCGAGCCTAATACCTGCATATGTACAGATGTACAGGGACATGTATAGCGGATATACATGCATAAAGCATTGGTACTTAGGCGTGGGTTAGAAGTAATTGCATATTACAATGCTTGTTTAAAATAACGCCTGGTCAAGCACACACGTGAAGAGTGACATGAACTGATGCTTTGAGGTGCAATAATGAGCCAACGAGAGAAAGTCATCTGTTTGCCTTTCCATTTCGTGAAGAATAACGCAGGACATGCAGTTCGCTCCCACCGATGACCTTCGGCGAACTTGAGTGTAACCACTGAAAGAAATTTTGTCCCAGACGGCGGCCTCTGGATGGTGGCCACTTTGCAGCGCTGTCCAGAAGCAGCTAGCAGAGACATAGGCACCAATCAATGTAAGCATCAAAGCTTCCTGGCGGCCAATTATACACTTAACTATAACTTAGCATCACAGAATTTGTATTTGTATTCCGCTGTCGCTTCTCATGTTTCCTTTGCTCATGTCTTTTCACTTGTTTGTAAATTTCATATTGAAACGGAACAGAATAAACGGTGGAATTATTTACAGCGTTTGTATTTCAGACCAACCAAGCTGGGAGTCACACCACGCTCACCCAAGATACATCATCGTCTTCTTTCTTTGGTGTCTCTCACATCCCTGTAACCGTACACCCCCACTGGAGGTCAGCGTCATTAATCGCCACGTAACATAACCCTCCCGCGGCGGAAGCGCCGACCCGGCGCGTCTGTGGAGACCCTGCGGAAGGCGGGTGGTAACGTTTGAGCCTCGAGACATGGACGACGTCACGTGGTAGCAGACCCGAAGAGGTAGCGGGATCGGCGGGTGCAATTTCATAAGTGACCTCTGTCACTTGTCGAAGGACACGGTAGGGGCCTGAGTATCGAGATAGCAGCTTCTCAGAAAGTCCGGGACGTCGTGTTGGGGACCAAAGAAGAACGAGCGAGTTCGTAGGAAAACGTTCGTCACGATGGCGCTGGTCGTAATGTCGCTTCTGGGTCTCTTGGGACGTCGTTAGTCTGCGACGGGCAAGCTGACGGGCATGATCAGCGCGGGAAATCACGTCACGAGCGTAAGAAGTGTTCGAAGGTGGAACTGGTGGAAGGGATGTGTCCAACGGCAAAGTTGGTTCGCGGCCGAACAGGAGGTAGAACGGGGAGTATCCAGCAGTGTCGTGGCGAGACGAATTATATGCAAAGGTAACGTATGGTAGTGCAACGTCCCAATCGAGATGGTCATCCGACACGTACTTAGAAAGCATGTCGGTCAGGGTCCTGTTCAGGCGCTCCCTGAGGCCGTTGGTCTGCGGGTGGTATGAAGTTGCCAGTTTGTGCTGTGTAGAGCAGGACCGCAGGATATCGTCAATTACTTGAGAAAGGAAGGTACGGCCGCGGTCGGTCAGCAATTGACGTGGAGCACCGTGGACTAAAATAACATCATGTAGTAGAAAGTCAGCCACGTCTGTGGCACAGCTGGTTCGGAGTGCTCGTGTGATGGCGTACCGCGTCGCATAGTCGGTAGCGACGGCAATCCATTTGTTTCCTGCAGCAGATGTTGGAAATGGGCCTAGGAGATCGAGGCCCACACGGAAAAAGGGCTCCGCAGGGACGTCGATGGGCTGAAGGTACCCTGCAGGGAGCCTTGATGGTTTCTTGCGGCGCTGGCAGACTTCGCAGGCATTGACATAACGCCGCACAGAGCGCGTTAGACCAGGCCAATAGAAGCGGTTGCGTACCCGGTCGTAGGTGCGGGCAACGCCTAAGTGGCCAGCCGTTGGGGCGTCGTGAAGTTCCCGGAGAATTGCGGAGCGCAAGTGTGCCGGAATTACAAGAAGGAGCTCAGGTCCGGTAGGTGCCATATTTCGTCGATATAAAGTTCCATTCTGCAGAGTGAACATGCGTACTGAGGTGTCACTTGGTGAGGACTGAAGCCGATGGATCAAGTTACTTAAGTATGGGTCCCGGCGTTGTTCATCGCTAAGGTTGTGGAGCTCAGAAATCGAAAATATGCTATTGATGGATACTGTAGCTGTAGAGTCAGCGTCGGCCACTGGGTACCGAGACAAGCAATCCGCATCTTGGTGCAGTTTTCCCGACTTGTACACCACGGTGTAGGTGTACTCCTGTAGACGGAGCGCCCAGTGAGCGAGACGACCAGTAGGATCTTTCAGAGAGGCCAGCCAACATAGGGCATGGTGGTCGGATACTACCGTAAATGGCCGGCCAAAGAGATAAGGGCGAAATTTTGCAACTGCCCACACGAGAGCGAGACATTCTCGCTCCGTAATAGAATAATTTCGCTCCGAGGTGGACAGCAGCCTGCTGGCATAACCAATCACTCGAGTCTGTCCACGTTGTCTTTGGGCGAGCACAGCGCCTATACCGTAACCACTGGCGTCAGTGCGGATTTCGGTTGGTGCTGAAGGGTCGTAGTGGGCCAAAATTGGGGCCGGTGCGTCGGAAAACATATTCTTGTTCGCAGCAGGGCATGCGGCCTCGAGTTCGCGCCGGACGATTCGTGTGACATGTTCAGATGCAGGCTGCTCGTAAGGAATTGTCTCGCAGGAAGACGTTGGAGCCGTGTTCGGAAGGCGCTCAAACTGGTGTGATATGCGCCGGCTTTTCGCTTGCTCTAAGCGGCGACACTCCTTAATCACAGCGTCGACGGTCGCTACGTTATTAAATACAAGCAGATTGAATGCATCATCTGCAATGCCCTTCAGTATGTGAGAGACTTTTTCAGTCTCGGGCATTCTGTCATCGGCTTTTTGGCACAAGGCCAGTACGTCCTGGATATAGGACAAGTATGGCTCCGTTGACGTCTGGGTACGTACCGCCAGTTGTTTCTTAGCAGCAAGCTGCCGCCCAGACGGGTTCCCGAAAAGGTCGCGGAGCTGTTCTTTAAAAGTATCCCAGCTGGTAATATCCTGCTCGTGGGTCTCAAACCATTGGCGAGGAGTCTTGTCCAGGTAAAATATCACGTTCGCCAGCATGACGGTTGGATCCCAGCCGTAGGTCTTGCTGACGCGCTCATACATCCCAAGCCACTGATCCACGTCAACATTGTTTGCGCCGGCAAAGATACCGGGATCACGGGGTTGTGATAGAGCGACGTACTGAGTGGTGATCGCTGGTGGTGACGTAGCTGAATTGGACGGAGGCGTGTCATTGCCCGGAGCCATGCTTGTAGACTCGAGGTGGCGTCCACTGCGGAGCTCCGTTGTAGAAGACTGAAGGTTACCCAGCACTTCCACCAAAAATGAAACGGAACAGAATAAACGGTGGAATTATTTACAGCATTTGTATTTCAGACCAACCAAGCTGGGAGTCACACCACGCTCACCCAAGATACATCATCGTCTTCTTTCTTGGGTGTCTCTCACATCCCTGTAACCGTACACCCCACTGCAGGTCAGCGTCATTAATCGCCACGTAACAATATGTTTATTACAAATTCTTATGATACATTGCATCTGGAGATGCACAGATACGGAAGGAGGTCTCAAAGTCGCGAGACTTTGAGTGAAACCTCCAATAAAGACATACGTCAGAGAAACAACGCAATGAAAAACTCTGGTAAAGATAGAAAAACTATGTTATACAATATTTACAGATAAGCACGAAAAAACAAGCACAACGAAGTAAGGAATTCCACAATGTCACAGACGAAAATATTGTGGAAATCCTAGCGCAATTATTCCGGGGTTTGGGAAATAGAATGTTATTAGCTTTTGCAAAACGTGTCGATGACACCATAGCAAAATGACGGTTGTGTAGTAAGGTAATGGGAAGCTTTTCTTTCAGATACTTACAAAAAAGAACGCTAAGAAAATATTTTTAAGCTTAGGAATTGATGAATTTCCATGTGATATTAAGTAAGGATGACGCCCTCGAAGTGAAGCTACTGAATGTCATTCTCAATGCTTGGTTCTGAAGATGTTGGCAGATAAATGAGTGGCACACGTATTTCCCCACGATGAAATGCAATAGATTACGTTGCTGTGAAAGAAAGCGCAGTAGAGTGATATTGGAAACGAAAGAAAGGGCAAACTTTTGGCAAGATTCTAATGGCCTTTTTCTTTATGTTTTATAATTTTATCGTGATTTTATGCTGCTCAGTTATTCTTGAGCACAAAGAAACCTTTAATATTAATATTTACGTTTTGTCGCTAATGTGACGAATTTTGCTACAGCCATGTTGCCCGATATCACCGCACATTGAGACAGAGGTACGGGGAAGCTACCCTCCAGCTTTTCACATAGTCGTCATGCCTAATTCCGTCTGTTATCATTAGCGAATTGCACTGAATGCATCGTCTCCGACATTCAACTAACGACCAGCGAATCTGTGAAGTCTGCTGCTCAGCACGCTGGTGCGCATATGCCGCGCCTAGCGATTGCGTTGATATTTATCTAGAGCTTAGTGACGTATAAATGGTGTGATTAGGTTCATTGTAAGGCTCCTGATACTTTTCTCGCCGCATGTTCTCAAGCTGTAGGCGACCAACGGTTGCCCGAAGTGGACAGCCCGATCGGTGGAGAGCTCCGAAGAACTCAGTTCTTGAGCGCACTGCGCATTCGTCTTTGTGCGCTTGTCACTGTAGCTTAGATCGTACTGACATTAGGCATGACCGACGAACCAGCCCATCGCACAAACCTGTTGCCAGTCAATGTAAGAGTGAACTTTGTAAAAGCAAAGTGAAGACGAACTGACTGACATTTTGTGCGTGAAGAATTCAAGTACTAAAGGAACTATTTTGTAAACGTGCCTTTCACGTCAGATATCTTAAATGTAGGCCTGCGGAAGTTTCCGACCTCGGTTCTATGGTGATGGCAGGAAGCGCCTTCTTCTTAAAAAAAGCCTACTGCATACGTAATTATCAGTGTCAGTTTCCGCATCTCTTGTCTCTTGTGGGGCTAATTACCAAGCCGCCTCTTCGCTCACTGTGTCAGGTCCCGAGGCATTTAAAATATCACTCTCTGGGCAAGACTCCACTAGCAACTGTCCAAATCGCAGCACAGCTGACTGGGGCAGGACAAGAAGTACAATCAGGCACAGAAAAAAAGTTAGAATGGGGCATACTTTTGAAAACCGTCACTTAGTACCATGCGCAATGTGAAATAAAAGGGAGAAGTTTGCGATACACATGACAGATCTGCTCAAAAATTCAGAGTAGCGAGCATCTTTCCTTGGAACAAAAGCTCAATGTTACTGCGTTCAAGATTGAGTCGATCAATTCGCGTACGTGGCGCTGCATAACAAGCAGTTGGGATGACGCGAGGACGTGGACATTGTGTCGCTGTTTTGTTTCTTTTCGGAAAGGACAGCAAGAACGTGCTTTGTAAACCAGGCAAAGCACGCTCGAAAAAGGGGAGGCTTTCGGAAGCCGCCTTGTTCAGTCGTAACCCTGTGCTAAAGGAAGATTTGAGAAAATAAACTGAAACAAAAGGCGTCCAGAGTGGTTCGTGTTCTCCTCAGGCTTAGAGGGAACAATTCGACATCCAGCATACATATCTAAACGTTTGCAATCTCATCTAAGGAGTGGTAATTAAATAGGCTCCTGAGGAATTTCATAGGAATGTAGCACGTGCTGTCAACGTCATAATGAATTGAATGCTTCAAATCTGGTCGAAATAGCACGGCGTTTCGGTCTCTGCAAGGGTTCGGAACGAGTGTAGTAAGAGTTATTAGAGTCGCACCCACTTATCCTAATAGTTTTCCGCATTATGTCGCAGTGAATCGTGGATGTTTACTTCATTCTTCATAGCCACATTTATTAGCATCATGAAACATTGCAGCTGGTGCACTCTATTACACCTCAGGTGCATGCTCAAATAATGGGCCAATTGATGCTCGGCCATGAGAGACACGATGCTTGGCAGAAAGTCTTGTCGTATGAAACGTATGCTAATGGTACATTATGCATGCAAATTGCAGCGCATATTCTTGCAGTACTTGCTCCCCGTAGAGTGAATGCATCTTTAGCTGGTAGTGAAGAGCAGAAGTCATAATACAGAACTGTCACAAACGAATCTCTTTGGCCGATGTAAGTTGCTGGTTTATTCATAAGCGAAATATTCTTTCTCTGTATACCCCATCGTCATATTTATTCTGGGGCAGAGCAAACACCACTGGTATTACGATTAAGGTAAAGCCGACTAAAAGCCCCGTTAGTCATAACTTTCCGTCGTAGTTAGTGAAGTACCTGCAAATTACAATTATAAATTGCAGTTAGCACGTGAGAGCTGCGGCCCTTCTAATCCCAATGAACACGGTGAAATCTACTACGCACAATGATTGTTCCATTAGGTTGCGGGAAGGCAGGAGCACATTCCAACTCAAAGCGATCAAATCTATTGGATGCAGTTGTAAGTTACAAAAATATATTTTAAAACACAGCGATTTATATTGCAAAACGATGAGAACATGTCCAACTGCCACGTAGGTCTAATGGAAGATGATTTATTAGGGTGCAGGGGCGTCCTGTTAGATAAAGGGCGCGTGAAATTTTGGAAGCTTCATTTATTATGAGGTATGCTCCTGGTACGTGCGTGAGCGAGCTTTCTGCATATATTCATAAAGAGCCATTGAATTTTTAGGGTAGATATAATAGTTGTCTGGGAGCAGGGTGCTTGATCTCTTTCGCTGGTGTTTCTGTGGATGTCAATTCTGAGAAGTGGCAGGTTATGTTTTCAATAAGTTCACTTGCTCGTCCGCGCTCATCCTGCCTCCGTCCACTTTCGGCGTTCACTAATTCGCGCAGTTCAACTACCCACCGTATCTTACTCATCTATTTATTGGCATATTTCAGCCGTGTGGGTTGCAAACCGTGCCTGTAGATCATGTGTGAAATGCATTTAAACCTACGCATGGCGAGGAATAGATCTGCCGTTTCCGTAAACACGAGACGCACATTTCTACACCAGCAGCAACGTCTCCATTCACAACCTGAGCGAGTGTTCATCCATGAAGGGGGTTATCAGGGTACGTTGTCAGGGGTACAGCTCTTCTGGGCCGGGACTCTGCAATGTTTCACTTCATTTTGCTAGCGCAATTCATTTTTACCTATATATCGCGATGGTAGCTCAGCGGCTGGGTGTCAGCTTGGAATTCGCGAGGTCGATGGATCAAATTCCTGCCAAGGCGGCCGCGTTTTGATTTGGCCCGAGTTTCAGCAGCACTTGTGTAGGACTTAGATTTAAGTGCAGGTTGTGAACGTGTTCCGGAGACCTCCACTGCGGGGGGTGACTCATCAATGTATCGCGGTATTCGCACGTAACACCTCACCAAGCTTTACTATCATAATTACCGATCGTGTTATAAATAAAAATATTTTCCCTTAGGACATCAGTATTGATTCCCCACCTGGCAATGACGTTTATGCCGAAAAGCACACTCAGTAGTGAACGTCAAGCGAGCGCTGCAATATTCAGTACAAATGCGAATGTCCCATGATTAAAACGCGTGCACGGAAGACAGATTTTCTTCGAGAGAGCATTTTTTCGAGTAGCCGTGCACTCAAAAAAATGCATTCGGCTAAGTTCCACTGCACAACGCTCTCGATGAACACTACAAACGTGAACAATACCTTAGATCTTCTGCTTCAACCTTTACACAAATCATATTTTTTCCTTCACTAAAAAAATGCATGCGCGTATCAGACATTTGACTCTCAACTCGTGATGCAAAAGCCGTGGTAAAGAAAGGAATAAAAGATAGCGCTGCGACTTGTATTCGCTCATGCTTCTCACTTTTGGCAGCCTCCGTGCCTTCGCATAGAGAAACGGCCGCCTGAAACCGCCATGCAAGCGAAGGTATTCAACAGATCACCGCATTGAGGACCATACCTCGGAGATTTTATACCTTGGCCGTGGTAAAAATGCCAACTTGATACACTCCCTGATACCGCGGTAATCGAGTCCACGAGCTCGCATAGAATGCACGCGACCTCTGCTGAACGAGGAATGTGTTTTCTTCACCCAACCATGAGGCCGGTTTCACATCGATTGCGTCTATTCCTGTACTCGTGATTTCTAACTAGTAGACGAATAAGCCATGCATCACTCCCGAACTTTCCGCAAAGCTCTTCGGCCACTGCATCATTCCTTTTTCGTAGCGCCCGTGCTGCTTCGCGTAATCTCATGGTCCCCGTTAGCGGGATATGTTTTTTCTTTTCTAGTGCTATAACGTGGTTGATTCCGTGACGCTGTTAATGTGGAAGATAGCCTTAGGAGTACACCTGAACTCTTCGCAAGTTTCCCAGAAAGGAGGGCTTGTGGGCTGGGTGGGATGCCGCCGTTCGTCACGCTAACCGGTTTTTTTTACTAACAATTGACACTCGGTGTATTTCACATGCTGGTTCTGGGAGTTGATCGCAGCCTCTCGCAAAATTTTGAAGCAACTATAGGTGGAATGGCGGCATGAATATGGGAACTGCAGACATGCCTGCGCTGCGTTCTTCGGTCACACTGCCATTAAAGCGTCACATCTTTTCGATGCGAAGCAGCTTATGTCACTCCCTCCCTCCCTCCATCCATCCGCCTTGCGGCCTCCACATCCGCACTGCGCACGCGCATCCTCCTCCTCCCCCTCCTCTCCTCTCCGAACTGCGCGCGTTGACTATGAAAACGCTCTTTCTTGTATGAACGCTTTACCAGCTCGCAAGGAACGCGAACGCGCCCTCGCCCGCGAGAGATAACGTTGGCGCAGGCAGCGTCTGCTAGCGTCAAACCGATGCAAACGCAACACCGAGACAAACCGATGCAAACGCGGTGTGCACCCCCCGTGCTGCTTCGCATCGCTCATGGTCCCTTTTAGCGGAAGATGGTGTAATTTTTTAGATGCGAAGCAGCTCTTTGACTAGCCTGTGTAACGCTGTCCCTCCGTCCGTACGAACGCGCCGCAATGCGCTCCCCTCGCCGCAGGTGTTGGAGCGGTGCCAAGTAGGTCACGCCGCAGCTGCGCGTTGACGTCACGCTCCCCTCGCAGTGCGCGCTGACGTCACTCTCTCCCTCGCCTGCCGCGCGCTCGCCGCAGCGCCCGCAGCTGCCGCCTGACGGAAACCTTCGATGAGCACTTTCCCAGCTCGCAAGGAACGAGAACGCGCCCTCGCCCTCGAGAGACAACGCTGACGGAGGCAGCGTCTGATAGTGTCAAACCAATGCAAACGCGTTGTGCACCCCCCGTGCTGCTTCGCATCGCCTCATGGTCCCGCTAACGGGACATGGTGTAATTTTTGTTTCTTTTGTGCTGTGAGCATTTTTTTTTCATGAGGCATGTGGGGAGGAAACACACGATGTATCTGTAGGTTAGCTCAGAGAGAAATAATATTATAGTTGCCCGGGAAGGGCATAGTGATCGAGCTCAGCGTACTCTGCGAGATACTGTGCCATTTGTGAAAGCCATTCCTGTGGTTGTTTATTAACTGTAATATACTTGGCTGCACACACGTAGAGCTATTATTATTCGCTATCCCTGCACAGCGCAAGGTGGTCACTGATCGGTAAAACGTCGAAATTTCGCGAGCATAAAGGGGCGGCGATTTCTCTGGATAGCCGCGGCTGTTTCGATAGACGTCTTCAAATGCGCGTTATCTAGGTAGAGATACTGTTTGCAACCTCATATAAGTTACTATCTAGGCAAAACTAATGTAAAAACTGACGCCCACAAATCTCCGTCTTTCTGATTAATGTGAAAATGATAACACACCAAAACATTCTCCGACAGTGCCCTGCTCGTTTCTATGTGCGCAGTCCGCATTTCTTTAACATGCTCATCTAAGACGACAGTTTCACTGTCATTCACACAGGTTTGCTCGTTGAAACAGTTACGCTCCCCGTTTTGGTCCCTTGTTTTCACTGGCAGGCATGCTGGCAGGTTGAACGCAAGCGCAGGTTCATAGTCGTCATAGACGAAACCAGCGCTGTCGCCACTTGACGGCGCCACACGGCCCCTTACGCCAATAAAAACGTGCAGTGAAGAAAAAATAGCTGATCCCACGTGCAGTGGAAATCAAGGAAATGCGAAGCACTGATCAGGAACGTAAAATGCATCGGCGTTGTTGTCTCGTTCTACGGATTTTGGTACATATAAACTTAACTAAACGCCCGAAAGAGCACCAAGAGTTGTGGCATCTAAGCCATTCCGCTCATGACACGCATGTCATGATTTTAATGCTATGACCTGTCATTTACGTTCGTCATGCAGTCGTGTTATGCCATAGCAATTTTGGTATACATCCCATTAACGAAACGCGTGGCACGTAAATCATGCCGCTCATGACATGCATGTCACAATTTTCATGTTCTTAGAACGTGTGACCGATGGTCGTCATGCATTGTCGTCTCGCCATACGAATTTTTACGGGCGAAGCTCCTTAATTGGGTCTGTCCGTCCATTGTAGTAGCGCGTTACCTTACTAGGAACGCGCTACTAGGAGGGCGCGTATGGGAGGCGCGCCCTCGGCACGTGCCTCCCGGCGCGCGAGCTCTCTCACTCTTCCATCTGCTGTCTTGTGAGAGAGAGGGAGACAGAGAGAGCGAAAGGCGCGCGTTGACTATGGAAACGCTCTTTCTTCGATTAACGCGCTACCAGCTCGCAAAGAAGGAGAACGTGCCCTCACCCGCGAGAGACAAGCTTGACTTGCAATGAAGTGCCGGTGGGAGATTTCACTTGTGCATAGTTGAACCATAAGGATTCGTAGCGTGCGCGTTAACTAAATTAATCCGGAACTCGGCACGATCTACGATGAACCTCCCGAGCTTCGCCCACTCATCATCATTCACTCCGTGGACATGCTGTGAATTTTTTTAGAACTCCTTGGTCGCTACCAAGCTGAACAAAGCAGCTAACCCAAATTAAGAAAGCATAGAACACCAATGGGAGGCCGTGCTGCTCACGCAAGACCTTCGAGACCGTCTGTAGTTGGTCGACAGGGCTCGAGCGGCAGCAGCGAGCCATGGCCACCCACGATTCGGCTCACAAAGCCTGGTGCTTCAAAAAAGTTTATTAAAGAATATAGTTTTTAGGCCGTATCCATAAACCTACATTACCCTCATAGCTTGCTTTCCTTTTCTTCTTTGTGCCCTTATCATGCTTCATGAAGAAATTAGTCCGGTATCTACAAACAAGCTTTATGATAATATTTCGCACTGATAGCCATTTGAGTTCCATTAACGCTGTTTAATGTCACAGGGGCGATAAGAAAAACAAGCGATAGAGATAAGATAGGTTTATGAATACGATCCTTTGCTTCGCAACCTAAACATGAAAAACTGTGTCTCTGACTCGATTCAACCGGTTGGCGAAAAACAATTCAACTAGGCGGTGAGAACCAACCGAGCTTCTAACACTGGTTACGCAGGTCATACAGGCCAACATTACACAGCGCAAAGGAAACCTCAGGCTCATTTGAGGCAAAATACAGGTACATAGCTGTGACCGGCAGAGTTCATTTAATTAAGGATGCGCACTTGCTTGGTTTTTATGTCAGTAAATAAAAAATCAGGCATAGAAGAACAGAAATTTGATCCCGTTTGTACGAGTCGATGATGATGATGATGATGATGATGATTGTGGTTCGCTTAAGGAATGAACGCTAATTTTTGCAGTCCATGCCAGGAGCACGGCTAAGCGTCCGTGGGGGTGGGAGAAAAGGAATAAAAGAGAAGGGGAACGCAGTAGTGGAGGGCTACGGAAATTTGGACCACCTGGGGTTCTTTAACGTGAACTGACAACGCACAGTACACGGGCCTCTGGCATTTTAGGGGCGAAGCTCCTTAAGGCGTGGGTCGTTCGTCCCTTGTAGTCGTAACCACCTCGTTCTAGGATTGCGCTCGATGGCTCGCGCGCCGGGAGGCTCGCGCTCGCCCTCGGCGCGTTCCTCCCGGCGCGCGAGCTCTCTCACTCTTCCATCTGCTGTCTTGTGTGAGAGAGACAGAAAGAGAGAGAGAGAGAGAGCGAAAGACTGTCCGTTTCTAACGATGATGATGGGTTTGTGCTAGCGCGTTACGGCGCGTGTAAGAAGCTGGTGTAAGACGCTGTGGCCACTCCGCCTTATACTCTTTCAGCAGTCATATGATGGCGTCGGCAAACACGGTGCGCGTTCCGGCCTGTGTAAGGGGCTGCGTAAGACGCTGTGGCCTCTCCCCCCTTACTGGAGTGTACTGCATGTTTCTAACGCGTTTGTGCTTGCGTCCCCTTAAACGCGAGATCCCAGCGTTCGAATAGAGTGTTTCTCACGTCTTTACATGATGATCGACTGGGCGAATTACACGGAAGATTAACGGTTTACCGGTGATTCACTCCGGAGCTTCGCCCACTCATCATCATTCACCCCGTGGATATGCTGTGAATTTTTTGCCTCCATCGAAAATTCGACTGCGGCGGCCGGGATCGACCAACGTTTACTGGGTGGCAGCAGCCGAATACCATATCCACTACGCCACAGCGGAACTGTGGCGTAGTGGATATATTTTATCTCTCTCTCTCTCTCTTCCTCTATCAAAAATAGTTATTTAGAGCTTTTCCAGGCACTTTGTCATTTGATCGTATAATACAGGCCGTACCCTTAGCGGTACGCCACTATATTGGTGGTAATGTTACGTGAAATAAAAAGAAACATTGGGAGAGTAATCAACGTTATCAATGTAGTTCCCGTGTCGAAAAGGAAAAAAAAAAGAAGGATATGTTTTATAGTTCGGGACACCCAACCAGGTCAAAGAGGAGGGCCCGGAAAATCTATGTGGCTGTATGCGCATCAGTCAGCAGTCGCATTTCGTGGAACGTCTCGGTTTGGTAGGGTGATGCATCATTTATTGTTGCCGGCTGTTTCACGTGTATTTATAATGTGTACATACTCGCACGTGATTGGTGCTGTCTTTGTAGCTACTCGTTTGTATACGTGTGTGTGGATACGTAGAACGCTCCGTTATACACGCTGCCTTCCTGTGTTGTGTAGATGTGACGCAACTCCGTCTTGTGATACTCGTAATTTGATGTCTTATGTTTTGCATGAAAACATTGTTGCTGTTTGTTTTGTGGGGTTTTACGTCCCGAAACCAGTTCTGATTATGAGAGACGCCGTAGTGGAGGGCTCCGGAAATTTCGACCACCTGGGGTTCTTTAACGTGCACTGACATCGCACAGCACAATGAAAACATTGTGTTGTAATGTTATAACGTTGCGTTGCAATGTTATCGGCGTTAATCGTCTGTGATATAATAAATTTTTCTAAACACAGTTCGCGCTCACGTGTCCTCTCAAGGACAGGTATGCTGAAGTCTCCCGTAGTAGAGTACAATATTCTCTGAATAGTTTACCTCTTGTCCTAAACAAGCCTCCCAGAAAAAAAAAAACGAAGAAGAAGGTGCAAAAGAAAAAGTAGTTGCTCCCTCCGTCATAGAGATCAGTACAACGCGAAAGTGAAACCTGTCTTCGCGAAGCGGAGTATTTAATTTGTGGATTACACGAGTGGCATTATGGCGAATCAAAGGGCGGGAGATGTCATTGGTACTGTGAACATCTGAACACGTTACATGTAGACATCAGCGGCACCTCGATGCAGCACATGGATCCTCGACAGTCAAAAGAAGAGGCGTGCAAGACACGGACTCAAGGGGAGAAGTGAACAACACGAACGCCGGCGTTCGTGTTGTTCACTTCTCCCCTTGTGTCAGTGTCTTGCACGCCTCTTCATTTGACTATGGACCCTTACCAACTTGCTCAACTTAGTCCTTTTGATCCTCGACACTTGTACTCGAGGGAAACTTCTCGAATGACTCACATTGCGCCGGAAACACTTAATGAAAAGTCGTGCACAATGAGTAGGCATTTATCGGCAAACGGCATATGGTCATTTATTAGCTCATTTTGCGGGTTTGCATTGCACACATGCCGTTTGCCGATAAATGCCTACTCAGTGTAAATGACTTTTCATTTATGCTCTGTTGAATTGTTGTTCATTTGTGATCTTTCTTTTTTCGAGCATGCTTCGGATTTAATCGGCTAGCTCTCATGTACTTGGCTTTGATAGTGATATCACGGAAAATTTTCGATTATATATCATTCCTGGTGTTGCGTGCGCAAATGGTGTGCATTTATATAGACGCGCTTTGGCATTCCGACATATAGTTGGAAGTTTGCGCCTGTCCTGTGTTCCTTGTTTTCTTCGTTCACGTATTTCTTTCTTTTTTTTTTCTCTACGGTGTTTGAGTCAAAAATGAAAATTACACTTACCAAACGGTCTCCTTGACTTTCGGTAACAAAAAGAAGCCACTGAATTATTCTTATGGTGCTACTGGTAGTTTCTGGTCCCACGTAAGTGAATTCAAATACTTGGGATTTATTTTTCCACATAACCTGTAATGGTATGAACATATTAACTACATCTCTGCAAAAGCACTTCAGAAGCTTGGATACCTTAAGCAAACTTTATAAAATGCAACCAAGGAATGTAAGCTTACAAATAACAAGTACTTCCGATACTAGAATACGCTTCAGCTTCATGGTCCCGTCACCTCACGTGAATCAATTCACAAAAAAAGCAGTCAGATTCATCTACGGTCTTTATGATAGTAGCTAATCACCTTCATAACGTGCTCATATTTTATCATTGCAGACTTTGGAGCACAGGCGCGCACGTGGACGCGTAATTTTGCTGCACAAGATCGTCCATACGTAATCCGGTGTGGAGGTGCCCTTCTCTTTTATATCTCCTAATGCTCGTACTACTAGACACACCCACAGGCTAAGCATTATTCCTTTCAGGACACATACTGACAATTTCAAATTTTCGTTTTTTCTGCGCACAGTGGAAATCTGGAACAACTTGGATGGCTAGTTTTGTGCACTTACTTATGAAGAGTTCGTAGAGCAACTACCAAACCATATCACCTTTTAATCTCTTTTGTATAGCATTAGTGTTTTTCTCTTTCTTTGTTTGCACCAACATCTGTACCCTCATGCGATTAATGACCTTGTTGAGCACTTTGTAGGCATAGCACATTACATCTGTTTGTGTAGCCTCAGCGTTCTTCCTTCCTTTCTTTTCTTGTTGTTGTTGGAGTTTGTACTAAAACATGTACCCACTCCTGCTATGTCTCGATATTGAGATAGCGGTATTTGAAAATAAATAAATAAAGAAATTGGCAGATCCCACGTGCAGTGGGAATCAAGGAAATGCGAAGCACGCATAAGGAACGTAGAATGGATTTGCATTGTTGTCTAGCTATACCGAGTTTGGTACATATGAAGTTAACGAAACGGCCGCAAGAGCACCATGACTGTGGCATGTAAACCATGCCGCTCATACAAGTATGTCATGATTCTCACGTTATGACTTGTCGTTTACGTTCATCATGCAGTCGTGTTGTGCCATAGCAATTTTGGTACACATCCCTTTAAAGAAACGAGTGGCACGTAAATCATTCCGCTCATGACATGCATGTCACAATTTTCATGTTCTTAGAACGTGTGACCGATGGTCGTCATGCATTGTCGTCTCGCCGTAACAATTTTTAGGGGCGAAGCTTTGGTTTGCGCCTGTCCGTCCGTTGTAGTAGCGCGTTACCTTACTAGGAACGCGCTACTTACTAGGAGGGCGCGTGTGGGCACGCGCTACTAGGAGGGCGCCTATGGTAGGCGCGCCCTCGGCGCGTGCCTCCCGGCGCGCGAGCTCTCTCACTCTTCCATCTGCTGTCTTGTGAGAGAGAGGGAGACAGAGAGAGCGAAAGGCGCGCGTTGACTATGGAAACGCCCTTCGATGAACGCGCTACCAGCTCGCAAAGAAGGAGGAGGCGCCCTCACCCGCGAGAGACAAGCTTGACTTGCAATGAAGTGCCGGTGGGAGATTTCACTTGTGCATAGTTGAACCATAAGGATTCGTAGCGTGCGCGTAAACTAAATTAATCCGTAACTTGGCACGATCTACGATCAACCTCCGGAGCTTCGCCCACTCATCATCATTCACTCCGTGGACATGCTGTGAATTTTTTTAGAACTCCTTGGTCGCTAACAAGCTGAAAAATGCAGCTAACCCAAACGAAGAAGGCATAGAACACCAATGGGAGGCGCTGCTGCTTGCGCAAGACCTTCGAGACCGTCTGTAGTTGGTCGACAGGGCTCGAGCGGCAGCAGCGAGCCATGGCCACCCACGATTCGGCTCACAAAGCCTGGTGCTTCAAAAAAGTTTATTAAGGAATATAGTTTTTATCCCGTATTCATAAAGCTACCTTACCCTCATAGCTTGCTTTCCTTATCTTCTCTGTGCCCTTGTCATGCTTCATGAAGAAATTAGTCCGGTATCTACAAATAAGCCTTATCATCGCACTGATAGCCAGTTAAGTTCCATTAACGCTGTTTAATGTCACAGGGCCGATAAGAAAAACAAGCGATAGGGTTAAGATATGTTCATGAATACGATCCTTTGTTTGGCAACCTAAACGTGAAAAACTGTGTCCTTATGTCTGTCTCTGACTCGATTCAACCGGCCGGCCCAAACCTATTCAAACAGGCGGTGAGAACCAACCGAGCTACTAACACTGGTTGCGCAGGTCATACATGTATTAAGTTCCTAAAAGAAGCAGGCCGTCATGGTGGCTAGAGCTGCGCCAACCAAAAGAGGCCTGGCGGTTTATTTCGAGCCCTTTTTAAAACCAGCGATATGAAAGAGGGAAAGGGAACAACGGAAGGACAGACTAAGTGTGACGTATAGTCACACCGATAAGCTGCAATCTGATACATCTTCTCTTGCTTATTCAATAAAAAAAAACATGTTTAGGAAACTTGGTGAAAGCTTGTGTCGTAATGCCATCGTCGAGGTTCCGTACGTTTCCTGGTCGACTTTCGTGCGTGTGATAAGTTGTCGCCTTCATGGTCGGCACCTTGCATTATAGTTCTGGGATCCACCCTGCATTGTTGTTCTCCGTGCGCTTGTTCTCCCGGTGTATTGGAGCCCTGGCTTTGCTCGCGATCGAACATGTCTTCGGGGCTTTCGGCGTCCTCGTCTTCATCATCGCTTGTACTGTTTCCGGGTATGCGCAGGAGGTGTTGCCTGTTTCGCCTCAGCACCCGCTGGTCCTCCGTCTGCACCATGTAGGATCTTGGTGCTGCTTGCTCGCTTACTGTTGCTGTGCGTGACCAGTCTCCATTATGAATGCGCACTGAAGTTCCATTTTCGAGCGGTGGTAGTGTCTTTCCTTTCAAAGTCTGGCGATGCTTTTCCACTGTAGTTCCGGGATCATCTTGGTACTTGGGAATGGTCGTGCGAAGGTGCCGGCCTTGCAGTAGTTCGCCCGGGGAGCGACCATTTTCTAGTGGGGATGACCGATAGGCTAAAAGACCCAACCAAAAGTCACCATGGGAGTCATTGGTCTTCTTTAGGATGCGCTTAACAATCTGGACCCCCTTTTCTGCTAGTCCATTTGACCGCGGAAATTCTGGACTCGATGTAATGTGCTGAAAGTCATATTTTCGCGCGAACTCTCGGAACTCTTGAGATCCAAACTGGGGCCCGTTGTCAGTACATACTTGAACCGGAATTCCGTACCGTGAGAAAATGGCGGATATTTTATCTATGACTTCTTTGGACGTTGTGCTTCTTAGCTTCTCTACGTCAGGGAAATTGGAGTGGGCATCGTATACAATGACATAGGAGGCTCCCCCGAACTGAAAAAGGTCTATTCCCACTCGGTGCCATGGCCTGTCCGGGGTTGGCTGCATGAGAAGGGGCTCACTCGGCTGCTTGTATGCATACATCTGGCAAGTACTGCACCCCCGAATGAAGGAGTCAATCGCACTGCTGAGCCCCGGCCAGAATACCAATCTGCGTGCTCTCGCCTTGCATTTATTTAGTCCGAGGTGTCCCTCATGAATTCGTCGAAGAATTTCTCCTCGCAATGCTTTTGGTATGACCACTTTGCAGCCCTTGAGTAGTGTTCCTTGTACCACCGACAGTTCTTCGGCAAAGGGCTTGAGTTCACCTTCGACGGCGTCACCCCGCGAGATTCGTTCTCTTACCTCGCTCAAATACGGGTCGTTCCTGGTTTCCCTTTCGAGACGCTCTTTCATGGGCGTGCTTACGATGCCGGAGATGACCCCTGTCGCATGGATGTCGACGTCTGTCAAGGCACTCGATGACTGCGATGGCACAGGTGCACGCGACAACATGTCCGCCAGAACCAGGTCCTTGCCAGGCACGAACTGCAAAGTGTAATCATATTGTAAAAGCCTGATGAAAAAACGCTGCAATCGTCGTGGCATGTCTCCAATGCCTTTTTGAGAAATGGCCAGCAGGGGTCTATGGTCAGTTTCGATCCATACCTTTCGACCATAAACAAAATGATGAAACTTCTTGCAGGCAAACACTATACCGAGCGTTTCCTTTTCGATCTGCGAGTAACGGGTCTCGAAATCTGTTAATGTTCTTGATGCATACGTCACTGGGCGCCAGTCATTGCCATGTTTCTGCAGCAGCGCCGCGCCTAAACCGGTCCCCGAAGCGTCCGCAGTGATCTTGGTATCCTTCTCGTCGAAAAGTGCGAGTAACGGTGGGTTTGTCAACGCGTCGCACACTGCTTCCCATTCCCGCTGATGCGCTGTGGTCCATTCAAACGTGACGTTTTCTTTCACAAGGCTCCGCAGCAAGATTGTCTTATCACTCAGCGACGGCACATATTTGCGAAAATAGTTGACAACGCCCATCATTCTGCGCACGGTGTGCCTATCTGTGGGTCTCGGCAGTGAACGGACGCTTTCAACCAGGTTGCGACTCGGACGTATTCCCTGCTCACCTATCACGTCACCCAGGAACTCAATTTCTTTCAGGCCAAAAACGCATTTCCGCAGGTTAAAAGTCAGACCCGCATTTTGTTCCCGCTTCAACACGGCCTGTAGGCGTTCGTTGTGCTGATCCTCGCTGTCACCCCACACTAAAATGTCGTCTACGTATATGCGGACGCCTGCCAATCTCTCAAATATTTCTGTTAGCGTTTTCTGGAACACTTCGCTTGCTGAAGAAATTCCGAACGGAAGGCGCAAGAAACGGTACCGCCCAAACGGCGTCGCGAAAGTGCACACTCGTGATGTAGCTTCGTCCAATGGAATTTGATGAAAACCCGCCTTGGCATCTAGGCGCGAAAAAAATTTTGCACTGGACAGCTCTGCCTCAATCTCTTCCCTTGTTGGCATAGGGTAGTGCTCACGCTTTATGTTCTTGTTTATTTCCCTCGGATCCATGCAAACACGAAGGGCGCCATCTTTCTTACGCGTAATGACAAGAGGGCTCACCCATTCTGTCGGCTCGTCGACCTTCTTGATAATGGAGGCCGTTTCCATGCGTTCCAGTTCTCGTCGAAGAGGCTCCCTGAGGGCCAGGGGTACACGTCGGGCTGGGTGCACAACTGGAACAGCATCCTCCCGCAGTACCATCCGGTATCGCCTTCCGACACAGTCCGTACCCTGAAATAAGTCTGGAAAGGCCTTTTCTGCTGCCGGCTCTCCCCACCTTACCGAATCCACAGCTTTCGGGACAAGCCCAAATTGCTGACATGCGTGCAGCCCTAATATGGCCTGGCGACCTTTTTTTGACTACGAAGAAGGTCACAGCCTGTGTCACGTCGTTTAATAGCAACAGTTCCCTGCCACATCCGACATGCTTGATGGCACTGCCGTTGTAAGCCTTCAAAACTGCACTTTTTTTCTGAAGGTCCGCTGCAGTCTTGAAACGGCGAAAAAGAGACCAAGGAATTATGTTGGCTTGTGAACCTGTGTCCACTTTGAATCTGATTTCCCGGCCGCCTATCTTTCCGCTCACCGTCCAGTCTGCGCTTTCCCCGTCGCTTACACCATAGACACCGATGTCCAAAATGTCAAATCCATCATCTGCCCCAGCTTCTTGTACTTGGTCTATGTGTCGGCTCGGGCGACGCTTGCAGCATATAGCAAAATGGTTCGGCTTATTGCAAGCAAAGCATGTCTTGCCATATGCTGGACACTGCCTTTGCGCATGCTCCTTGTTGCACTGTCGGCAGCGAAATCTTTTTTGGTTCCGCTTTGCCCGGTGGGCGTAGTCTACTTGTAGCGTTTGACTGGACCAAGCAGCATTCCGTCGTGCTGAAACCTCGGCTGCTTTACACATCTGCTCCGCCTTCTGCAAGGTTAAACCCTTGTCTCGCAGCATCTTCTCCCAGATCTTCGGGTTGTTTGTGCCAAAAACAACCTGATCTCTTAACATGGACTCTTCTAGCGTGCCGAAATTGCATATCTTCGCCTGTTTTTTTAGCTCTCGCAAATAATGTTCAAACGGCTCTCCTTCGTTCTGCATGCGAAGACGAAAAACGTGCCTCTCGTAAACCTCGTTTCCTTCGTCGACACAGTACTCCTCGAACTTCCGCAGAACTATCTGGTAGTCCTCATTGCTCTCACCTTCTGCGAACGAGAAGTTGTTGTAGATGTCGAGGGCTTCTTTACCGGCGATGCTCAGCAGGATTGCTGTCTTGGTGGCTTCCGTCCTGGGTGGTTTGGTGGGCGTCGCTGCGAAGAAAAGTTCCAATTTTTGCTTGAACACCTGCCAATTTCTTCGTATGTTGCCTGCGAACTGCAGCTGTTCTGGAGGCTTGACGGTATCCAATTTGGGGAGGCTTTGGCACTTCTGACACCATGTATTAAGTTCCTAAAAGAAGCAGGCCGTCATGGTGGCTAGAGCTGGGCCAACCAAAAGAGGCCTGACGGTTTATTTCGAGCCCTTTTTAAAACCAGCGATATGAAAGAGGGAAAGGGAACAACGGAAGGACAGACTAAGTGTGACGTTAAGTCACACCGATAAGCTGCAATCTGATACAATACAGGCCAACATTGCACAGCGCAAAGCAAACCTCAGGCCCATTTGAGGCAACATACAGGTGCATAGCTGTGACCGGCAGCGTTCATTTAATTAAGAATGCGCATTTGCTTGGTTTTTATGTCAGTAAGTGAAAAATCAGGCATAGAACAGGAATTTGGTCGCGTTTGTACAAGTTAATTATGATGATGATTGTGGTTCGCTTAAGGAATGGAGGGTAATTTGTGCAGCCCATGTCGGGAGCATGGCTACAGTGCCTAGAAAATATACTTACATTTTCTAGGCACTGTCCGCCGCGGTGGTGTAGTGGTTACGGTACTCGGCTGCCACCCAAGAAAACGCGGGTTCGATCCTGGCCGCGGCGGTCGCATTTTCGATGGAGGCGAAAATGCTAGAGGCCCGTGTACTGTGCGTTGTCACTGCACGTTAAAGAACCCCAGGTGGTCTAAATTTCCGGAGCCCTGCACTACGGCCTTTCTCTCCTCTCTATCTCTTTCACTCCCTTTCCCCCACCCCCACGGACGCTTAGCCGTGCTCCCTACATGGGCTGCAGAAATTAGCGTCCTTTCCTAACCGAACCACAATCACGCTAATTTCTGCAGCCTATGTAGGGAGCATGGCTAAGCGTCCATGGGGGTGGGGGAAAGGAAGTGAAAGAGATAGAGAGGAGAGAAAGGCCGTAGTGGAGGGCTGCGGAAATTTAGACCACCTGGCGATCTTTAACGTGCACTGACAACGCACAGTACACGGGCCTCTGGCATTTTCGCCTCCATCGAAAACGCGACAGCCGCGGCCGGGATCGAACCCGCGTTTTTTGGGTGGCAGCCGAGTACCGTAGCCACTACACCACCGCGGCGGACAACAGCAGCCGAGTACCATATCCACTACGCCACAGCGGAACTGGAAGTACGCATGTATGTGGCCATTTTATCTCTCTCTCTCTCTCCCTCTATCGAAAATATTTGTTTAGAGCTTTTCCAGGCGCTTTCTCATTTGATCGTATAAGCCAGGCCGTACCCTTTGCTGTACGCCACTATATTGATGGTAATGTTACGTCAAAAATAAAAAGAAACATTGGGAAAGTAATCAACGTTATCAATATAGTTTCCTTGCCGAAACGGGAGAAAAACAAGGATATGTTTTATACTTCGGGACACCAAACCAGGTAAAAGAGGAGGGCCCGGAAAATCTATGTGGCTGTCTTACTGACTCAGAAAGTGCGCATCAGTCAGCAGTCGCATTCAGTCGAACGTCTCGTTTTGGTAGGCTGATGCATAATTCATTTTTGGCGGCTGTTTCACGTGTGTTTATAATGTATACATACTCGCACATGATCGGTGCTGTCTTTGTAGCTACTCGTTTGTATATGTGTGTGTGGATACGTAGAACGCTCCGTTATACACGCTGCGTTCCTGTGTTGTGTAGATGTGACGCAAATCTGTCTTGTGATACTCGTAATTTGATGTCTTATGTTCTGCATGAAAACGTTGTGTTGTAATGTTATAACGTTGCGTTGCAATGTTATCGGTGTTAATCGTCTGTGATATAATGAATTTTCTAAACACAGTTAGCGCTCACGTGTCCTCTCAAGGACAGGTATTCTGAAGTCTCCCGTAGTAGAGTACAATATTCACTGAATGGTTTGCTTCGTGTTCTAAACAAGCGTCCCAGAAAAAAAAAAGAAGGTGATAAAGATCAGTACAACAGGAAAGTGAAACCTGTCTTCGCGAAGCCGAGTATTTAAGTTGTGGATTACACGAGTGGCATTCGGGCGGATCAAAGGGCGGGAGATGTCATGGGTACTGTGAACATCTGATCACGTTACATGTAGACATCAGCGGCACCTTGATGGAGCACAGTGATCCTCGTCACTTGTACTCGAGGGAAACTTCTCGAATGACTCACATTGCGCCGGAAACACATAATGAAAAGTCGTGCACAATGAGTAGGCATTTATCGGCAAATGGCATATGGTCATTTATTAGCTCATTTTACGGGTTTGCATTGCACACATGCCGTTTGCCGATAAATGCCTACTCATTGTAAATGGCTTTTCATTTATGCTCTGTTGAATTGTTATTCATTTGTGATCTTTCTTTTTTCAAGCATGCTTCGGATTTAATCGGCTAGCTCTCATGTACTTGGCTTTGATAGTGATATCACTGAAAATTTTCGATTATATATCATTGCTGGTGTTGCGTGCGCAAATGGTGTGCATTTATATAGACCCGCTTTGGCATTCCGACATATAGTTGGAAGTTTGCGCCTGTCCTGTGTTCCTTCTTTTCTTCGTTCACGTATTTTTTTTTTGCTCTACGGTGTTTGAGTCAAAAATGAAAATTAAGCTTACCAAACGGTCTCCTTGACTTTCGGTAACAAAAAGAAGCCACTGAATTATTCTTACGGTGCTATTGGTAGTTTCTGGTCCCACGTAAGTGAATTCAAATACTTGGGATTTATTTTTCCACATAACCTGTAATGGTATGAACATATTAACTACATCTCTGCAAAAGCACTTCAGAAGCTTGGCTACCTTAAGCAAATTTTATAAAATGCAACCAAGGAATGTAAGCTTACAAATAACAAGTACTACCGATACTAGAATACGCTTCAGCTTCATGGTCCCGTCACCTCACGTGTGATATAGAGCATCTGGAATCAATTCACAAAAAAAGCAGTAAGATTCATCTACGGTCTTTATTATAGTAGCTTCTCACCTTCATAACGTGCTCATATTTTATCATTGCAGACTTTGGAGCACAGGCGCGCACGTGGACGCGTAATTTTGCTGCACAAGATCGTCCATACGTAATCCGGTGTGGAGGTGCCCTTCTCTTTTATATCTCCTAATGCTCGTACTACTAGACACACCCACAGGCTAAGCATTTTCCCTTTCAGGACACATACTGACAATTTCAAATTTTCGTTTTTTCGGCGCACAGTGGAAATCTGGAACAACTTGGATGGCTAGCTTTGTGCACTTACTTATGAAGAGTTCGTAGAGCAACTACCAAACCATATCACCTTTTAATCTCTTTTGTATAGAATTAGTGTTTTTCTCTTTCTTTGTTTGCACCAACATCTGTACCCTCATGCGATTAATGACCTTGTTGAGCACTTTGTAGGCATAGCACATTACATCTGTTTGTGTAGCCTCAGCGTTCTTCCTTCCTTTCTTTTCTTGTTGTTGCAGTTTGTACTAAAACATGTACCCACTCCTGCTATGTCTCGATATTGAGATAGCGGTATTTGAAAATAAATAAATAAAAAAATTGGCAGATCCCACGTGCAGTGGGAATCAAGGAAATGCGAAGCACGCATAAGGAACGTAGAATGGATTTGCATTGTTGTCTAGCTATACCGAGTTTGGTACATATGAAGTTAACGAAACGGCCGCAAGAGCACCATGAGTGTGGCATGTAAGCCATGCCGATCATACACGTATGTCATGATTCTCACGTTATGACTTGTCATTTACGTTCGTCATGCAGTCGTGTTGTGCCATAGCAATTTTGGTACACATCCCTTTAAAGAAACGAGTGGCACGTAAATCGTGCCGCTCATGACATGCATGTCACAATTTTCATGTTCTTAGAACGTGTGACCGATGGTCGTCATGCATTGTCGTCTCGCCGTACCAATTTTTAGGGGCGAAGCTTTGGTTTGCGTCTGTCGGTCCGTTGTAGTAGCGCGTTACCTTACTAGGAACGCGCTACTTACTAGGAGGGCGCGTGTGGTCACGCGCTACTAGGAGGGCGCCTATGGGAGGCGCGCCCTCGGCGCGTGCCTCCCGGCGCGCGAGCTCTCTCACTCTTCCATCTGCTGTCTTGTGAGAGAGAGGGAGACAGAGAGAGCGAAAGGCGCGCGTTGACTATGGAAACGCACTTCGATGAACGCGCTACCAGCTCGCAAAGAAGGAGGACGCGCCCTCACCCGCGAGAGACAAGCTTGACTTGCAATGAAGTGCCGGTGGGAGATTTCACTTGTGCATAGTTGAACCATAAGGATGCGTAGCGTGCGCGTTAACTAAATTAATCCGTAACTTGGCACGATCTACGATCAACCTCCGCAGCTTCGCCCAATCATCATCATTCATTCCGTGGACATGATGATGAACAAACTTTATTTAATTAGCAGAAAAATCCTCCTCCCCTTTCAAGCGCGGGGGGAAGGACCCAACCTAGACGACGGCCATGATCCCGTGGGCCTTGGCGGCGTCTTCGGCCTGCCGTATTATCCGTGGACATGCTGTGAATTTTTTTATAACTCCTTGGTCGCTACCAAGCTGAACAATGCAGCTAACCTAAACGAAGAAGGCATAGAACACCAATGGGAGGCGCTGCTGCTCGCGCAAGACCTTCGAGACCGTTTGTAGTTGGTCGACAGGGCTCGAGCGGCAGCAGCGAGCCATGGCCACCCACGATTCGGCTCACAAAGCCTGATGCTTCAAAAAAGTTTATTAAGCAATATAGTTTTTAGCCCGTATTCATAAAACTACCTTACCCTCATAACAGACAGAAACGAACTGCGCGAAAAACACGGACGAGGAAGACACACGCACAAGTGCATAAGGAAAGCAAGGAAAGCAGCATGGGCTGTAGAAATTAGCGTCCTTTCCTAACCGAACCACAATCACGCTAATTTCTGCAGCCTATGTAGGGAGCATGGTGCGTGTGTCTTCCTCGTCCGTGTTTTTCGCGCAGTTCGTTTCTGTCATGCATTACCAACTCGCCCAGTGTTCTATCCTTCTAAATTACCCTCATATCTTGCTGTCCTTATCTTCTCTGTGCCCTTGTCATGCTTCATGAAGAAATTAGTCCGGTATCTACAAATAAGCCTTATCATCGCACTGATAGCCAGTTAAGATCGATTAACGCGGTTTAATGTCACAGGGCCGATAAGAAAAACAAGCGATAGGGATAAGATATGTTTATGAATACGATCCTTTGTTTGGCAACCTAAACGTGAAAAATTGTGTCCGTATGTCTGTCTCTGACTCGATTCAACCGGCCGGCCCAAAACTATTCAAACAGGCGGTGAGAACCAACCGAGCTACTAACACTGGTTGCGCAGGTCATACAGGCCAACATTGCACAGCGCAAAGGAAACCTCAGGCCCATTTGAGGCAAGACAGGTACATAGCTGTGACCGGCAGCGTTCATTTAATTAAGAATGCGCATTTGCTTGGTTTTTATGTCAGTAAGTGAAAAATCAGGCATAGAACAGGAATTTGGTCGCGTTTGTACAAGTTAATTATGATGATGATTGTGGTTCGCTTAAGGAATGGAGGGTAATTTGTGCAGCCCATGTCGGGAGCATGGCTACAGTGCCTAGAAAATATACTTACATTTTCTTGGCACTGTCCGCCGCGGTGGTGTAGTGGTTACGGTACTCGGCTGCCACCCAAGAAAACGCGGGTTCGATCCTGGCCGCGGCGGTGGCATTTTCCATGGAGGCGAAAATGCCAGATGCCCGTGTACTGTGCGTTGTCAGTGCACGTTAAAGAACCCCAGGTGGTCTAAATTTCCGGAGCCCTCCACTACGGCCTTTCTCTCCTCTCTATCCCTTTCACTCCCTTTCTCCCACCCCCACGGACGCTTAGCCGTGCTCCCTACATGGGCTGCAGAAATTAGCGTCCTTTCCTAACTGAACCACAATCACGCTAATTTCTGCAGTCTATGTAGGGAGCATGGCTAAGCGTCCATGGGGGTGGGGGAAAGGAAGTGAAAGAAATAGAGAGGAAAGAAAGGCCGTAGTGGAGGGCTGCGGAAATTTAGACCACCTGGCGATCTTTAACGTGCACTGACAACGCACACTACACGGGCCTCTGGCATTTTCGCCTCCATCGAAAATGCGACCGCCGCGGCCGGGATCGAACCCGCGTTTTTAGGGGCGAAGCTCCTTATAGCGGCACCCGTTCGTCCCCCGTCGTAGTATTGTGTAACCAGTCTTAACGCTAGTACCAGATCTTGACCTCCAAGGTGGTGCCGGTAGGAGATTTCTCCTGTGCGTTGTTGAACAATAAAAAATTCGCAGCGTGCGCGTTAACTAAAAGCCGAATTCTTCTGTCTCTCATTACCCATTAGCAGCCATTGGCATGTTCCAGTAGGAAACGTTAGTAGAAGTGTAAGTGTTAGCTAAAAGCCGACTTCTGCTGTCTCTCATTCCCATTAGCAGCCATTGTTTACCTCCAAGGTAGTGCCTGGTGAGATTTCTCCTGTGCGTGATTAAACAATAAAAATTTTGTTCAAAACGCCGTTGATTGATGAAATAAACCAACGAAAGACGCCAGATGTTTTCTAAAAGCAAAACGAGACGGCTCGCGCCCTCGCCCCGAGCGCCGGGAGCCACGGGCTCCCCGGCAAACTCGACACTGCCCCGGCAAACGCGAGAGACGTTGGCGCTCTCCTATCGAGTTTCTTGATTGAGAAATACCGACTGCTCGCGTTGGAGAAGCGTTCACCGGCAACCCATATATATATATATATATATATATATATATATATATATATATATATATATATATATATATATATATATATATGCACTGGATCTTGACTTGCAATGAAGTGGCGGTGGGAGATTTCACCTGTGCATTGTGCATAGTTGATCCGTGAGGATTCGTAGCATGCGCGTTAACTAAATTAATCCGGAACTCGGCACGATCTACGATAAACATCCCGAGCTTCGCCCACTCATCATCATTCACTCCGTGGATATGCTGTAATTTTTTTGGGTGGCAGCCGGGTACCGTAGCCACTACACCACCGCGGCGGACAACAGCAGCCGAGTACCATATCCACTACGCCACAGCGGAACTGGAAGTACGCATGTATGTGGCCATTTTATCTCTCTCTCTCTCTCCCTCTATCGAAAATATTTGTTTAGAGCTTTTCCAGGCGCTTTCTCATTTGATCGTATAAGCCAGGCCGTACCCTTTGCTGTACGCCACTATATTGATGGTAATGTTACGTCAAAAATAAAAAGAAACATTGGGAAAGTAATCAACGTTATCAATATAGTTTCCTTGCCGAAACGGGAGAAAAAACAAGGATATGTTTTATACTTCGGGACACCAAACCAGGTAAAAGAGGAGGGCCCGGAAAATCTATGTGGCTGTCTTACTGACTCAGAAAGTGCGCATCAGTCAGCAGTCGCATTCAGTCGAACGTCTCGTTTTGGTAGGCTGATGCATAATTCATTTTTGGCGGCTGTTTCACGTGTGTTTATAATGTATACATACTCGCACATGATCGGTGCTGTCTTTGTAGCTACTCGTTTGTATATGTGTGTGTGGATACGTAGAACGCTCCGTTATACACGCTGCGTTCCTGTGTTGTGTAGATGTGACGCAAATCTGTCTTGTGATACTCGTAATTTGATGTCTTATGTTCTGCATGAAAACGTTGTGTTGTAATGTTATAACGTTGCGTTGCAATGTTATCGGTGTTAATCGTCTGTGATATAATGAATTTTCTAAACACAGTTAGCGCTCACGTGTCCTCTCAAGGACAGGTATTCTGAAGTCTCCCGTAGTAGAGTACAATATTCACTGAATGGTTTGCTTCGTGTTCTAAACAAGCGTCCCAGAAAAAAACGAAGGTGCAAAAGAAAAAGTAGTTGCTCCCTCTGTCATAAAGATCAGTACAATAGGAAAGTGAAACCTGTCTTCGCGAAGCCGAGTATTTAAGTTGTGGATTACACGAGTGGCATTCTGGCGGATCAAAGGGCGGGAGATGTCATGGGTACTGTGAACATCTGAACACGTTACATGTAGACATCAGCGGCACCTCGATGCAGCACAGGAATCCTCGTCACTTGTACTCGAGGGAAACTTCTCGAATGGCTCACATTGCGCCGGAAACACTTAATGCAAAGTCGTGCACAATGAGTAGGCATTTATCGGCAAACGGCATATGGCCATTTATTAGCTAATTTGCGGGCTTGCATTGCACACATGCCGTTTGCCGATAAATGCCTACTCATTGTGAATGTCTTTTCATTTATGTTCTGTTGAATTGTTGTTCGTTTGTGATCTTTCTTTTTTGGGAGTATGCTTCGGATTTAATCGGCTAGCTCTCATGTACTTGGCTTTGATAGTGATATCACGGAAAATTTTCAATTATATATCATTCCTGGTGTTGCGTGCGCAAAGGGTGTGCATTTATATCGACCCGCTTTGGCATTCCGACATATAGTTGGAAGTTTGCGCCTGTCCTGTGCTCATTCTTTTCTTCGTTCACGTATATGTTTTTTTGCTCTACCGTCTTTGTGTCAAAAATGAAAATTAAATTTACCAAACGGTCTCCATGACTTTCGGTAACAAAAAGAAGCCACTGAATTATTCTTATGGTGCTAGTGGTAGTTTCTGGTCCCACGTAAGTCAATTCAAATACTTGGGATTTATTTTCCCCATAACATGTAATGGTATGCCCATATTAACTACATCTCTGCAAAAGCACTTCAGAAGCTTGGATACCTTAAGCAAACTTTATAAAATACAACCAAGGAATGTAAGCTTACAAATAACTAGTACTTCCGATACTGGAATACGCTTCAGCTGCATGGTCCCGTCACCTCAAGTGTGATATAGAGCATCTGGAATCAATTCACAAAAAAAAGCAGTCAGATTCATCTACGGTCTTTATGATAGTAGCTTCTCACCTTCATAACGTGCTCATATTTTATCATTGCAGACTTTGGAGCACAGGCGCGCACGTGGACGCGTAATTTTGCTGCACAAGATCGTCCATACGTAATCCGGTGTGGAGGTGCCCTTCTGTTTTATATCTTCTAATGCTCGTACTACTAGACACACCCACAGGCTAAGCATTATTCCTTTCAGGACACATACTGACAATTTCAAATTTTCGTCTTTTCTGCGCACAGTGGAAATCTGGAACCACTTGAATGGCTCGCTTCGTGCACTTACTTATGAAGAGTTCGTAGAGCAACTACCTAACCATATCACCTTTTAATCTCTTTTGTATAACATTAGTGTTTTTCTCTTTCTTTGTTTGCACCAACATCTGTACACTCATGCGATTAATGACCTTGTTGAGCACTTTGTAGGCATAGCACATTATTTCTGTTTGTGCAGCCTCAGCGTTATTCCTTCCTTTCTTTTCTTGTTGTTGTTGCTGTTTGTACTAAAACATGTACCCACGCCTGCTATGTCTCGATATTGAGATAGCGGTATTTGAAAATAAATAAATAAATAAATTATGTATCTGGTAAGAAGGAACATTAGCTTACAGAGCAGCAACAAGCCGTGGTAGGTATGACCCGTACGGTGGCTCCTGCCACCGTACGGGTCAACCACTAACTAGTCAACTTGGAAGTAACGAATGATTTGAATACGAAGCATTTATTCGCGACCTTGAGTCACTTTCACGGTATCTAACTATATTTCTATCTAGCTGCCTGTGTCTCCTTGCTCTCATCATCGTCTCTTTCAGCTGGTATACACGAAAATTTGGGAAGGGTACCAACGTATGACGAACATGAACGATTGATCTTTACATCCCTAACATGACATGCTCGTCGTATACGTCACGATTAATGATACTGCAATCACGTATGACTCATACACGTACTGCTTGGCTTGTGGTATGCGTGTATGCACCACAGGTGTTTGAATTTTATAGAGGCTATGTCTATCAAGCATCAACTACTACAGGCATTTCACATACCATTGCAACACGCTTAAAAACAACAAAGGCGTTTGGCATAGCTTGCGATTGGAACATATAGGAAGAAGCAAATTTAAACAGACAGAGGAGCTGTGGTTCCCGAAGGCAAATCGTGTACCTGCCGCAGTATACCATGCGCAGGAATCAAACCCGGGCTCCCCAGGTTCCAAGCAAGCGCGGTACGAATAGGCTAGGCGGCTCCTCCTACACGGTAGTTATAGTAAATGAAGCTCTTGCGCCAGCTGTCGTAATGAGGGGCTTTTATAAAGTCAATTGCGCTTCGAGTGCGTGTTAAGCGCTATCATAGCAATGTGATAACCAACACTCGCTTTCTGCAAACACTCGACGTGCTTTTGTGTAACTTTTCTCGATTTCATAGCAACACTTTAAAGGACGACGCTTAGGATACGTGGATCAGCTCATCGTGGCCTGCGCTTGCCTTAGAGAAAAAAAAAACGTTAACGGCTACTCTTCTGCGGACAGACCGCTCTGCATATGCAGTTGTGTCACTCATTTTATTAAGCATCGATGGCGGGGTACATTTGTTTGAGATCGTATCCGCGATACTAACCAACGTTACTTTTGTCAGACAGAGGATTTCTGCATTTCCAATTGTCGTAGCTCTTACATCCTATGTAATTTTTTTTCATGGTAAAATAACTTTTCTGAGATAAACCAGGGGCAGCTTCTCACTTCACCTTTGCTGTCAAGACATTGCGAGGTTTTCCACTCCAGAAGTCCATTTTATGAAGGGGAGGGGGAGGAGGGAGTCGGAGTGGCTTCTATTCCAGGTTATAGTCTCTGCTCGAGGAGTAATTTATGCCGCCTCTGATTATCAATGTTCAGCTCTGAATTACAATCAAACAGCATCTTCATATAATTATCTCTCAGTTAGATATAGTTTAACATAGGTTAGCATTCATTTACATATTGCAGCAGATTGGCCTAAGGAAACACAAACCTTGAACGCAAGAAATGTGAACAAGCACTTCAGTGCTTGTCAAGTGAAGAAAGAAGTAGTGCGAAATAAAGGTCATCTGCTATCTCGTAAAATATCCTGATTATTTAACGTGCAAACGTTGCCTATAAAGATGTACACCACGGGGAAGAAAAAGCGGCGTCTTTTCTTTTTTAGCCTCAATAGATGAACGTGGCTTCACGAAACCGTAGGTGAAGATAGGTGTACCATCGCACATTAGCTATTCTGTTCCTCCCGCGAGCAGTATACTTCTCACTGCATAAGGAGAACGAGGTCGCCTTCTTTTCGCTGGGTAACTGGGTGCACTCCGAGTTCGCCGAAATTCGCTGTTCGGCGGAATTTCGTGCGGAAATGATGAATGAGGGCGCCTTTCCGCGGAAGCGTCTGTACCGCCGCCATAACGCCCTCGAATATTTCGTATCCCTATCGACCTGCTCTACATGTCCGCAACTTGAACCACTTCAACGGTGTATGTGCAAGGCGCACCGTAAGTGAACGCGCAAGAGGTTTATGCCTGATGCTACCGTGTTATATCTTGTAGGGGTAATTTAGCTTTTTGCAGGCGTAGTTTCCCGGACATACGAGATATACGTGCATAAAGAGACGCTACTTTGCCTTCCGTAAATGTTGTTTTTCGACGGGCGTTTATTCATCTGCTCATTGTAAACTGCGCCCCCGCTTTCGGTGATATAAAGGTCACAGTGCGAAGTAGACTGAAATGCAAACGAACAAAGATGCAAAATAAGCACGCCGCACATTCAGAAGAACGTCATACGACGTAAAAGATAACAAATTGAAGTCAGTTCCATAATATGGAAACACTTGTAACAGCGGAGCTATTCTTTATCATGAAGTATCTGGCAAGGCTCTCAAGTTATGTCATGACCTGCCAGGTTGGTCACACTACCTTCTAACATTACCTAAAAACTGTACGTGATCATACACCATAGACTTCTTCTTTCTTTTCCTTTTCTTTCTTTTTCCAATTATGTGCTAAAATGAATGCAGCCGCGGAGGCTCGGATGGAACCAGCCACTTCGAGCTAAACCTTTTCTACACTTTAACGCACACTGGCCTTTGTAAATGCAGCCTCGGTTTTTGTGATCACACTCGCCACTTCCTGCTAATCTTTTGTTCACTTTCTGGCACAATCGCCCTCGCATGTAGCCGTAGGATGATTACAAGAGCTTGTCCGCTTATCCCTGAAGCGTGACTGCAACGTCATCCGACGCACGGCATGACCACCACTTTGAACAACTCCCCTCTTACATGCTTCAACGGGTCATCGTCCCGTGCATATTCCTAGAGAAACCGGCCACCAATGCCAAAAAACATCTATGAACAAGAAGATGTCTGATGGCGGACCCACGATATATGGCTGGCGCGTATTCTAAATATGCAGCGGGACAACTAGATTGTATACACTCTGGTGAAACTTTGAGCGTGCTTGTAGAGAGGGCTCATATTAAGCGCTGTTTGGCAAGCGCTACCTCGCGCACAAGCTCACAAGCAGCGAATGAGCTTAGGCATACGAAAGTCATTAAGAAAGCGCTTATGAGTATTAACATTGTGAAAGCATATTTTTTGTAACGCAGCATACTAATACATCGGCAAATTCGAACGCTACAAAACGGGATACGTATATTTACAATAGCAATGAAACGGCACAAGTAATTGCCTCTCTCCTGGGGAGAGCTCGCGTACGTTCTCACATTTACTGTCAGTGAGAAAAATTAAGGGGGCTCTCAACACGTCGTTCATCTTTTATGATAGGCTTTGGATTGAAGGTTTTGCTTTTTATTTCATTTTTTCATCCTGGGCATAGCTATGCGCTGCGAACTGTGGCTACTTCTGCTGAGGTATACCGCAGTTCCTATCTGAACAATACAAGAACTATTGCCCTGGGTCACAATGGTATGATTCCCAACCACCTAATATTACGATTCGCTCCTTAATCAGCATGGTTTAAGCTTCAGCGAAGACGCTGGAATCTTCTGGTACATTGTGCGTGTTCCTTAGAAACATCGCATTCGAAATCCCACTGCATAGAGCAAACGGTCGTTTTTAAAACTACTTCTGCCTTGTACATTGTCATTTGTTCATCTGTGATATTTGAAATCAGCCCTTCTCACACAAAATGAACATTTTTCCAGAGAACCCACAACAGAACTGGTTCGGATTTCAGAATGTTATTTGGAACATGGACATTTAAATAATTCTTTACGGCTTACACGAAGCTAAGGGCCAAAATCGCATTTTTTAATCACGTGCCAGAGACGAACTTTTCCTGTTTTCTCTAACTGTTTAACTTCAGAAGTTTTTTTCTTTTTCTTAGGCAGAACTTCCTGTATGCTCATGGAAATGCATAACATAGAGGCGTCATGACTGACAACATATACAGTGTCAATGCGATAGCGTGGGACAGTTGTCCAGCCGACGACAAACGTTCTTGCGATATGTGCTCCTTAACCAAATAAAGTTAATAGTTCCTCAGTAGTATAAAAGGCTATGAAGTAGATAGCCCACATTTACTCGGCTCGCTGATTAAGAACTGCTTTATATTTAAAGCAACCTCTACAATATTTCTCGCAAAATAACACGTCATACACACCGTTATGCAAATGTGCCTTATTGCAACACCCCAACAGTTCCTTGTCAGCTTCCATTCTTATTTTTCCGCAAGCTAAATCTGTATTAAAACGTACTTAAATTAGTCAGCGGTGGGACTTGCAGGGGCATCCATTCATATGTGCATGTCGTCTATCCTTCCAGTAGTAGCCAACTCTCAGCGGATGTACTGCAGATATATTGGTATCCGTATCTAAATGTTAACGAAACGTAGAACTTCGTTTATTCAGTTGATGACACTAGAAGGGCTAGTGTTTTTTTTTCTTAAATTGACTAATTAAGTGAACAATATAACCTGGCTCTTTTTTTTTTCGCAGAGAGAGGAACGGAGAGTTACAGCCTTTCCCCAATGGGAGTTTCTTAACTCAAAATTGCCGATATCGAAGACAAGCTTTGTTGCTCTAATTGCGAGAAACTCCCCAGAATATTACCCGGAATAGTACCCCTGCTCTTCTTAAATGCAATTAACAATTTTCCGCGAATTCACTTTCACCCTCGGAGAGGGATATCACGGTTCCTTTACGTGCAGCGCTACTTTCCGGTCAGCATTTCATATGCATCTTCCTTTCGCTCGATGTGACAACCTACTATCATTGTGCGCCAGCGTGCAACTCGGGAACAAAGTGTCTTTTCAGGAGTCCGCTTGTTTTGGACGAGCCATTTCACTGCGAAAGTGTGGCGGTACTCCATACTAGCAGCTCTATTTGTATGCAACGTACAGCTCTCATTAGGCGAGGCTGCAGACAAAGATGGTTCACAGTGTAAGGCGAGCGACAGTAGAGACGAGAGCTCTACTGCAAAGGCGCCGGAAATAAAAGCGATAAGCTGAGATATACGAAGTCAACAGCATACATGTATTTGAAGGTATAATTCTTGCGTTCCAGTACACACAACGTATTGCAGCGAGTGCAGTTTTGCCCTGAGAAATTGTTCTCGTCGACGGCTTCCGGTGAGGTGGCAGCGTCAGATAGGGGCCTTTCAAGAAGAGCGATTGCCCCCCTAGTGTGGAAGACAGGACTTGCGAGCTTTGAGTATGTGAGAGAAAAGAACAATATAGATAAGGTGTGAATGGTCTAAGACGGCGCGTCACTTTTCTCGTGGAAGGGAGCAGTCGTACTTCCATTCGTTGTTTATAACAGAAAGCACAAGATATACGGCAAGCCTTGTGAGACCAAGTAGGATGTGCACAATAGTGGGGTCTGATTTGTATATATATATATATATATATATATATATATATATATATATATATATATATATATACCTGCCAATGGTGTTGAGAGAAGAAATACCTCGACTACAATTGCTTCTTTGTGTCGTAGTAGCGCAAGGAATTAACATCCTTAAAATGTTACTTACCCTAAGAGCTTAACGTGTAATACAAGAGAGCGCAGATTATTAGCATGGCAAAACACAGCTTCACGAACAAAACACGCCTGTTCGCCAGTCTGTTAAAAAAACATCTTTATATTTGGATTATCGCGTTGTTCAGAAATGGTTAGCCACTTGCCATGCATAATAAATATATACACTATACGCTGTTCTCGTAACGATTCTAACTGTTTCGCGGTAAGGATTTATTCAAATTTCTGGGGTCAGGTTGCGACTTGACGAGGACAAACGCATGAAGACACTGTTGCCATTTTATGAGGTTAGCGTGCGCACTTCTCGTCATTCAGGATATTTACGCATCATCGTTACGAATAAATCGTAAATTTACGGTATATTATGTATACTATATCTACGAGCGCATCTCTTGTGCTCTCAAATCGTTTCAAAGAAAAATTGATGGGTTTTACATGCGCCACTTTTCAGCGAGGCAAAATTTTTTTCTTCCTATGCAGTTATACCACCTAGCGTCTTTCCTGTGTGCTGAGTGTATATATATAGCAAGCGGAGACCCATATATACTGTTCTATGCCATGCCTAAAGAGCACATTTTAAAAGCCGGCTGTTTAAGCTTAGGGTAAGTCCGTGCGTTATGCTCAGACAACAAGCATGGAGAAGGAGCGCGTAGCAAAAGAGAGAGACCAAGGAGCAATGAGGAAAGCAGAATAAACCTTATTGGCGATGCGGGATTCAAACCCGGGTGCACCATGGCCCAAACACAAGCAGCATAACTGCATGGCTGTACAGCCACACCACTTTTAACACGAAAGTTTCATCCCGGGGTCCGCCACGACCCCACCACTCTATAGCTGTAACGGAAGTGGCGCTGTAAAACATACAAATAAAAACAAAGGAAGACATGAAGGAAGAAATCTTTCCTTTGACGCGCTGGGAATCGAACTGACACCTCTGAGTTTAACAGAAATGAGCAGGTTAGTTCTAGAGACATTTTCAGCCAGTCTATGCCGAAACCGATAATGCAAATACACGATGTATCTTCTGGATACTAGAACGAGACGCACGTGAGGCGTTCATAACGTTGCATGCACGCGACAGAAGAAACACAGTACACACCACAGCACGCTAGAACGTACACAACTGAAACCCTTGTCATGTATTTTCGTTTTCTTTAAGTTTGGTTGGTTGTTCCGCGCAATCTTCGTTAGCATTTCGACACTCGCCAAGAGGCGCGTCCACATTATAGAGCCACGCTTTCACTATATGCACTTTATGGCAAGGACATGACTGAGGTGTACTGAAAATTGTAACAAAACTTGCTATATGAGCGAAAAATGTAAAAATCGAGAGAGAGAGAGAGAGAGAGAGAGCAGAGAAAGCAGAAAGAAAGAAGGAAGGAAAGGGAAAGAAAAAGCTACAGAGAGAGAGAATAGAAAGGAGTGAAGGAGGGCGGATTTAGTGTGAAAAAACCACTATTTAGCGTCTAATGGAACCTCACAAAAGAGACTGAAAACAGTACATCTATGGAAATAAGCGCGCGTGCAAAAGCAGTCCCACAAAAAAAAACAAAAAAAAAAGAGAGCGCGTACCTGACGCATGCTCCCACACGCAAATTCTCTATTCGCCTTTGTTGCAGGACTTGCTGCTCGCTTCTTTCCCGAGGGAGGTTGAAACAGAGCTTGCAACAACTTGGAGATGAGGAAGGGATATATATATAGAGAGAGAGCGAGAGAACCACAGAAACACCACAGTGCAAAGAATGAAGGTGGTGATCAGCTTAGTGTAGACGAGGTAAATATTGGATTTGCATGTTAAATTATGCTTAAATGGTTTATTTCCTTGTGGATGGCTTATATATGAAGAAAGCAAAGGGAGGTGTGACCTCGCTAAAAGAAAGTAGCTTCTCTCGTGCTTAACTTTGCTATGCATTGGTACGTCCCCCATACCTCCGCTGGATACTGGTGTTAGCCAGTATCCAGCGGAGGCACGGGGCCGAGGCATGCTTCATTTTTAGATGCGAAGCAGCTCTTTGACTAGCCTGTGTAACGCTGTCCCTCCGTCCGTACGAACGCGCCGCAACGTGCTCCCCTCGCCGCAGGTGTTGGAGCGGTGCCCAGTAGGTCACGCCGCAGCTGCGCGTTGACGTCACGCTCCCCTCGCAGTGCGCGCTGACGTCACTCTCTCCCTCGCCTGCCGCGCGCTCGCCGCAGCGCCCGCAGCTGCCGCCTGACGGAAATCTTCGATGAGCGCATTCCCAGCTCGCAAGGAACGAGAACGCGCCCTCGCCCTCGAGAGACAACGCTGACGTAGGCAGCGTCTGCTAGCGTCAAACCGATGCAAACGCGTTGTGCACCCCCCGTGCTGCTTCGCATCGCTTAATGGTCCCCTTTAGCGGGAGATGGTGTAATTTCATTATTTGTTTAGGCTACCCCTGATTCAATACCTTGAGTTAAATCGACGTGCCTAGGCCGCGCTGAAACGCTGGGCGCTAAGACGCTTAACAGGCTATTGTTAATTACATGTGCGAGGGCCCTTCTGTAATTATAGCTGGAGCAAATCCTGGCTGACGTTACCAAGAATACTGGGGTTCTACTTTGAATGCTTGTCGAGCAAGCACCACTTTCAGAGCGCAGATGAGGTAAGTTCGTATTACATGTAATAAAACCCACGAAACTGATACCGCAACTGAACTTTATCAATATACAGGCGCACAAAATTTTGATGCCAAGAATTTATTTATCCTGTCTGCTGATCTTGCCTGTGGTCTGCTGTCATCACAACGCCGAAATGTTCCTAAAAGCTCATTCTCAGGGAAATTCAAAACGTGCAAAAAGTAATTTACGAAGAATAAATTATTGCTTCATGAGATGCCTGGATCCCTGTAGCCTTGTAAGCTGCGCTTACTGTGATGCGCGTTATCACTCGTGTTATGTTGAAGGAACTACATAATAGAAACCCAACAAAACTTCTTCAAACCGCATTTAGCTCTCGTGAGAGATCTCCAATGAAGGAGAAACTCGATGGCGAAAATAACCTGTGAAAATGAGGCACACTGGTTGCGCCATAGACTGAGACCATAGCGGGCATGTGAACATGCGTTGTCGGTAGCGGAAAGGAAAGGGGAAGGAGAGGGGCAGGTAATACAGGTGAAAGCCGAGACGGCTGGTGTGGTTCGAGATGTCTACAGAGCGTGAAACGCTTGAGGCATAACGAGGAATTTCTGGAATCCCCAGCCGGCCTTTCTGTACTGCGTGGCCCTCCCCTGCCCGCGACATTCCCTGTTCTAAATCGTACTTTGCGATTTGTTCATCTATTGGAGAAGTGTTAGATTTCCCTGCGGTGGTTCGCTGTGGGAATGACGTCCCCAACTCCGCCCGACTGTTCCGCAATTACGAATGATGCCCTGCAACTTTCAATGGCAAGTGTGTGTGCGCCAAACCAGCCATCTGCGGTCCTGCATACGTGTCAGCACAAAAAAAAAATTGGCAGATCCCACGTGCAGTGGGAATCAAGGAAATGCGAGGCACGCATGAGGAACGTCAAATCCATTTGCAATGTTGTCTCGCTATACGGAGTTTGGTGCATATGAAGTTAACGAAGCGACCGTAAGAGCACCAAGATTGTTGCACGTAAACCATGCCCGTCATGACACGTGTGTCATGATTCTAATGTTATGACCTGTCATTTATGTTCATCATGCAGTCGTGTTGTGGCATAGCGATTTTCGTATACATGCCATTAACGAAACGACCAGGAGAGCGCCAATACCATGGCATGTAAATCATGCCGCTCATGACATGCATATCATGATATTCATGTTATAACCTGTCATTTATGATCGTCATGCCGTAATGTTGTGGCATGCCAATTTTGGAGCATCCCCGTTAAAGAAACGCGCGGCATATAAATCATGTCGCTCATGACATGCGCGTCATGATTCTCATGTTATGACCCGTCATTTATGTTCGTCATGCAGTCATGTTGTAGCATGGCGATTTTCGTATACATTCCATTAACGAAACTGCCAGGAGAGCACAAAGATCGTTGCATGTAAATCATGCAGCTCGTCATGATTTTGATGTTATGACCCGCCATTTATGTTCATCTTGCAGTCATGTTTTAGCATACCAATTTTCGTATGCATCTAATTAACGAAACGGCCAGGAGAGCCCAAAGACCATTACATGTAAATCATGTCGCTCATGACACGCATATCATGATTTTCGTGTTATGACATGTCATTTATGTTTGCCATGCAGTCATATTGTAGCATACCAATTTTTGTGGTACATCCCATTAACGAAACGGCAGGGAGAGCATCAAGACCATCGAATGTAACTCATGGCGCTCATGACATGCATGTCATGATTTTCATGTTATGACCTGTCATTTATGTTCGTCATGCACTCGTGTTCTGGCATGCCAATTTTCTTATACATACCGTTGACGAAACCCGTGGCATGTATATCATGTCGCTCATGAGACGCATGTCATGATTTTTGTGTTATGACCAGTCATTTATGTTTGCCATGCAGTCATATTGTGGCATACCAATTTTCGTATTCATCCCATTAACGAAACGGCCAGGAGAGCATCAAGACCATGGTATGTAAATCATGTCGCTCATGGCGTGCATGTCATGATCTTCATGTTATGACCTGTCATTTATGTTTATCATGCAGTCATGTTGTAGCATACAAGTTTTCCTGTACGTCCCATTAACGAAACGGCCAGGAAAGCACAAAGACTGTTGCATGTAAATCATATCGCTCATGAGAAGCATATCATGATTTTCATAATACGACCTGTTATTTATGTTTGCCGTGCAGTCATATTGTGGCATACCAATTTTCGTATACATCCAGTTAACGAGAGGACCAGGAGAGCACCAAGACCGTGACATGTAAATCATGCCGCCCATGACACGCATATCACGCTTTTCATGTTAACATCTGTCTTTATGTTCGTCATGAAGTCATGTTGTGGTATACCAATTTTCATATAAATCCCATTAACGAAACGGCCAGGAGAGCACTAAGACCGTGGCATGTAAATCATGCCGCTCATGACATGCATATCATGATTTTCATATTATGACCTGCCGTTGATGTTCGTAATGCCGTCATGTTGTGGCATACCAATTTTCGCAAACATGCCATTAGCGAAACGGCCAGGAGAGCACAAAATCGTAGGCGGCTAGATAGATAGATAGATAGATAGATAGATAGATAGATAGATAGATAGATAGATAGATAGATAGATAGATAGATAGATAGATAGATAGATACGCTCAAACTCGCCGAAGTTGGCTAAGAAATGCTTCGCATTTAAAATTAAAAAGGTGGCGTTAGACCTGAACAAGCCTGCTGGTTTCAACCAGGCTGCCGGCAAGAGAGTTATATTCTGCATGCCGATAACTGTTATAAGTATGCTTTTAACATCACAAATATGTGTATTTAAAGGAGGCGTGTCAACCGGGTGTTCAAAAAGTGGTGCAGAAACTGAGCACTTCCATTTGGACGTTAATCTTTTCTCGCTTCCCTATTGTGGGGTTCCACACTTAGCACGGTCACACGATCGAATAAACAGAGATTACGGTAACTACGGGCGCCTAGTGATCAAATATATTGAGATGTAAAATTTCATTAAGCTAAAGAGGGAGCACAAGGCCCTCGTAACACGTGTTTCAAAGGCGAAACATTTTCTTTCAAGAAGGATTACAGATTCAGTTGGCGTAACTTTCTAATAACTAGAAAAGAAAAACAACAGAGTGGCAAGTTACCTACAGAGGAATGATCAGATATATATCTTCAATATAAATTGTGACACTTACTAATCTATAGGAAATGTAAGCAACCGTCTTACGTTCCTACTGCATGGCACTACGTGCAATATTTTTCCAATAACGGCCTCGCCTAGTGGTCATAAAGTGTGCAGCTAAATATAAAATTACAGAACGAAAGCACTTTCCTAAAAAAAGGCAGATCCCACGTGCAGTGGGAATCAAGCAAATGCAAAGCACGCATCAGGAACGTAAAAAAATGGGGGACACTTAAGCTTCGCCTTTAGGAGTTGAACGCGATAGCGATATCCGGCCCCTGGTGTGCACTTCAACCACTCTGTGAATACTTATTAATGTGTGTTGTTACACACACGCACAGACACACACACGCGCGCGCGCGACGTATCTATAGTAATGGTAGAGGTTTTCGATATATTTAACAGCACTTTTATATCAACTTCATGAAAATTTTGTACAGTGATGTAGTCACATGGTCCTGTTTTATGAACTGCGCGTAGGCATGACACTTTTATTCGTAAATGGTCACATTCTGTCGTCCTTCGTGCGTTAACTATCTGGCAGCTGTTCGATTTGTTCTTCTGGAGACCCCTTCCGGCCAAACGCAACGAGCATCATCTTATGGTCGGTGAAAGGGCAACTGCAGTACTTCACTTCTTTAATGCTGTCGTGAGAATGAAATGCTGAAAAAGTGGATGCAGAGCATCCGACGAGACCGCATATAGCTAGCTCTGCTGTAGCCGCATGGCCTCCGAGATGGCGGGCGCACTCGCCGTCTCGGAGGCCATGGTACTCAAGACATCGTTGATATATCTTCCGCTAGATGGACATAGTTGTCCATTTTTAGAGCTGTTATTTTTCGCTAAAGGACGATTTTTCGCTCACACGAGACGCGTGGAGACGCCGACACTGACGGCGGTATTTCTGCTGAACGAGCTCTCTAACGCCATGGCGTTAAAATGGATCTGCATTGTGGTATCGCTGTAAAGATTTTGGTACATACGAAGTTAACGAGACGGCCGCAAGAGCAGCAAGACTGGCACATAAACCATGCCGCTCATGACATGCATGTCATAATCATAATGTTATGACCTATCGTTTACGTTCGTCATGCAGTCGTGTTGTGCCATAGCAATTTTGGCATACATCCCATTAACGAAACGCTTGGCATGTAAATCATGCCGCTCATAACACGCATGTCATAATTTTCATTTTATGACCTGTCATTTATGTTCGTCATGCAGTCATGTTGTGCCATACCAATTTTCGTATACATCCCATTAACGAAACGGCCAGGAGAACACGAAGACCGTAGCAGGTAAATCATGCCGCTCATGACATGCACATCATGATTCTCATGTAATGCCGTGTCATTTATGTTCATCATGTAGTCATGTTGTGGCATACCAATTTTTGTGAACATCCCATTAACGAAACGGCCATGAGAGCACCGAGACCGTGGCATGTAAATGATGTCGCTCATGACATGCATATCGTGATGGTCATGTTATGGCCTGTCATTTATGTTGTTCATGCAGTCATGTTGTGCCATACCAATTCCCGTGTACATCCCATTAACGAAACGGCTGCAAGAGCGCGAAGACCGTGGCATGTAAATCATGCCACATGTATGTCATGGTTCTCATATAATGCGACGTCATTTATGTTCGTCATGCAGTGATGTTGTGCCATACCAATTTTCTTATACATACCATTAACGAAACGGCTGCAAGAGCACCAAGACCCTGGCATGTAAATCATGCCGTTCATGATCTACGTATCGTGATTTTCATGTCATGATCTATCATGTATGTTCGTCATACAGTCGTGCTGCGGCATACCAATTTTTGTATAGATCTCATTAACGAAACGGCCAGGAGAGCACAAAGTCATAGGCGGCTAGATAGATAGATAGATAGATAGATAGATAGATAGATAGATAGATAGATAGATAGATAGATAGATAGATAGATAGATAGATAGATACGCTGAAAGTCGCCGTAGTTCGCAAGGAAATGCTTCGCATTTAAGAGCAGGGATCCCGGACCAGATGAATTCCATGTCAAATCGCTTCGCTACCGTGTGCCGCAGTGTTCTTGAATATATATATATATATATATATATATATATATATGTCGCTGTTGCCCTTCGCGTAAGCGTTATATAGTAGCAGTGGGAGGAGGCTAGGGAGCAAGAATTCTTAAAGAGCGGAAATAGGGTTTGCTCGGACTGCCCGGTAAAGTGACGCCGTATGGTTCAGCATCGATACGCCCTCTGTCGTGTGAGACAGCTTGCGGAGGAAGAGAAATGAGCGCGTCGCTTTCTACACGCAACCTTGCTGCTTCAACCTTTCGAGACCAGGCGCCGATTCACCGCAATGGGTGCGTTTCTCGCGCGACCTCGATGGCTGCAAATTATCTCATAGACTAACGAAAAGAAAGTCTAGCATACACAACAATTACCCTCAGAGTACCTTTTCTAGAAGGCGAAATGTATAAATTCTTTCATAACGCGAGCTCGGTTTGTTTGGTCGGCACCACAACTACCGGCACAGCGTCGTTCCTTGGAGCTACACATGCGCAGTTGTTTGCTTCCTTCTTCAAGGCACTGGGCACGTGGCAAAGGAACATGAAAAGACGCGCAGTCCTATTTCCTCATCGTGGAAACCAGCGAACATGCTTATGTCTTAGCAGCCCAAGTCGCTGTCTTTGCACGTTCTCCGCCTTTCACGAGAGGCCGGCCAGTGGGCTGCGTACTTTCTCTTTAGGGGCGAAGCTCCTTAGGCTCGAGGCTTGTCTCCTGTTGCGTGTCGTAGCCACGCTCGCGCTCGCTCTCGGCGCGTGCCTCCCGGCGCGATCTCTCTCTCTTCGGCAGCGGCAGTCATGATTGCCGTCAGACGGTGTGTGTGCATATGTGGCCCGATCCCGGAGGCTGTGCACCAAGACAGTGTCGTCTGCTGTCGTGAGAGAGCGAACGGCGCGCGTTGACTATGGAAACGCTCTTTGATGAACGCTTTAGCTTGTCCGCCTAAGTGCTGTAGTCGTTGCGGTACACGGCTGCCACCCGAAAAACGCGGTTTCGATCCCGGCCACGGCGGTGGAATTTTCGATCGAGGTGAAAATGCAAGTGCATTGTCAGTGCACGTTAAATAACCCCAGGTTGTCCAAATTTCCGGAGCCCTCCACTACGGCCTTTCTTTACTTTCTATCTGTTTCAGTCCCTTTCCCTCTACCCCCATAGACGCTTATCCGTGCTCCCTACATGGGTTGCCGAAATTAGCGTCCTTTCCTTCACCGGACCACAATCATCATCATCCTGCAATGCAGTGCCGATGGGAGATTTATCTTGTGCTTAGTTATAAGGACTCACAGCGTGCGCGTTGACTAAATTAATCCGGAACTGGGCATGGTCTACGACGTGCAAGCGCAGGAATCTCATAAAGACCAGGAGCATAAATGACAACGCGTGCGTAAATATACAGACGCGTTGTCGCTTATTTACATGCATGTATTGGGAATGTCACGGGTGATTTACGGTAACACAGAAGGATCCCTATCTTCGCCCACTCGTCATCGTTCACTTCGCGGAGATGCGTGGAGTGAACGTTTTTCTATTCTTTTTTGGCGAACAGAAAACAGATAGCTGAGCCACGGGTTCCTACAGCATTGAGATTTGTGTGGAAAAGGGGGGGGGGGGTATTACGCATGGCGTAAAGAATAACGGGGGTGTGTGGACACCCAGTCATTGGTTATCTGAAGAATGTTTAGGGGGATGTGAGTATGTTAGCGGAGACTTAAGGGAGGGGGATGTATAAACCCCTGGCTGAAACAGCGCGAAAATATTGACGGCACAGCGTCTAGTTACAAGGCAGACCATTTTGGTTTGTCGAAGCCTTCGCCATGAAGCTCACTTTAACATCGACACTCACGTGACTATCCGAGAATTGCTTCTCGCAAACGTAGTCACGGGGCATGAGCCTTTGGTGTTTCCTTGGTATTGCACGAGCGTACGCCTCTAATTCCACCGATCTACTGGGAATTTCGAATGTACTCAGCTCCATCTTGCAGGATGACGCGATGGTAAAGTTCGGCACATTTCCGCCACTAATACTGCACTGATGGAAGTCCTGGACAGCACACGTCTTTGCTGGAACACGAAAAGCGCGCGTAAAGTTTGATGAGCCGCCCCCGCTGCACGCTGCGGAAGCGTGCGAGTGTTCTAGAGCCAGCAATACCAAAGGAAAACAATACGCGGCAGCCTTCATGTCCTTTCTTCCCAAGGCCATTTACACATATGCGTGCTTATAACAGCGCTTAAAGCGGCACGCGTCGTCTGCTCTGGAATGACTGGAAGCAGCTCGTTCCAGGCGCTGTACGGTACGTAATTAAGTCAGAATTTGTTACTAAATGCAGCTAGAATGTCCGCCACCCCTATTTATTGACGCTACAGACTGAAAACAGAGACCATTTAGCAATATATGAGACGGTAACGCAATTGTTATGCGTCGCGCCGATAGGATGACATGTAAACGCTGGCAACACGCCTTGGAGGAGCCTATCCGTCGTGATGCGCGGAAAAGTCACTTTCCTCCTCGTCCAAGAAGCGTTACACTAACGGGCCACCGCCGTGCACTGCCGCGGCATAGCAGTTTCCTCTCCTCAAGTACTTCTTTCTCCGTGGGTGAAGCCAAGACTGCGAAAGGTTGGTCGTGGGAAGGAGAGGGTCAGCTTATACCTCTTACGTCACAGCGGACATTGGGACCGAGATGGAGAGCCTCTAAAGAGTCAGTTCCGCTGTTCAAGGTGCCTCCATCCCAAAAATAAAATTTCTGTTGTCGTTCTTCACATAGCGGAAGTACGCTGAATTTCTTGTTGATGCGCCGAAAAAATGCCGCTGGTTAATCTTCACCAGGCATAATATAAACGCGGAATGCCTAAAACGTCTCCTAGTTACACGCTATATTTCACACCTAGAAAGAACGTTGCTTTTGCCTCAAGCACTCTTTCTCGCTCATGTATTAGATCCATGCATTCGTAGGCGAGAATATTATACTGGCATAACGAACCCTTTCAGCAATACGAGCTGCAAGATTTATGAATGGCGACTCTCAGATGTTCTATGCAGTTCAATCGATTTTCGCGGTCCTGCCTGTAGAAACGCGTGAGTATACGCTCGAGAGATCTAAATACGGACGCATTGCTTAATGAGACCGGAGCCCATGATAAATAACATATGACATATTTAGTTGCCTCCGACAGAAGGCCGAGATCATTCATATTTGGTGCAGCGACCATTGTGCAAAGCGTACATAATGACAGTCACCGTTCGTCGCTGATTGCGCTGGCCAAGAAGAATGTTACAGGAGATAAGCAGAATCGAAAACCAGCGATATCGTTCAGGCAGCGCACAAGCGCCGGCTTCGTAATGGGCCAAGGCGGTTAATTGAAGTTCTCAGCAAACAAACGCTCGAGATAGCGCGTAGGTTTGGGAGCAAGTAAGCGATAATAAAACGAAGAGTATCACGGTACGTTGCCGCTCTCTTGGAGTTCTTATCGACAGAAATGCGTGAGCGCACAGTTAAGCTAGATGGCTGACTGAACTTCCTGAGCGTTTATATATAGAGCTAAGAAAACTGCGACAAGAATGAGTGGAGTACAACAATGTGTTGGATAAAATATATACAGAGAGACTAACTGAGTTTCGCTATAGTTGGCTACCACGCAGAGACATAATGTGAGTAGGCTGAATGTCTGAAATAATAAAAAAAGGGAGAAATGCCCTATTCACGCCGCACTCGATGCAACATACCGTCTCTCAGTCCGGCTTTCTTTTAAACTTTAGTGGCTTCCAGCATACTAGAAAAGAGTAAAGTATAAAGTAAAGGCTGCTGAGACCTAATGGGCCTCAGAAGCTGGCAAAGGCACTTTGATAAACGTTTGTAGTTTTGATAGAGAAGCATCTTCGTGACAGAGCTTCTTTTTTTATTGATGTAAAAATAAATTAAGGAGTTGTTGTCGGCATGCTTGGTGACGGCTACCCCTTTTCGCTTAGATAATAAAAACAAATAAAAAAGAAAATATAATAATAAACTAGTCCCAAAGGAGTCCGCTCGCATCTCACACACAACACTGTAAGAAAGCTTCAGTCAGTAATTGTTCCCGATTTCCGTCTCTTCAGAGAAGCGTTGAAGGGCTTTTAAGGCCTTGTGGTGTATCTTTGGTGGCCATGGTCCTAATATTTTCTGAAGCGAAAAAATGCGCGCTGAATCTAACAAACGTAGCTCATGTTCGAGTCGCATGTCTCTGCGTGGTGTATTTGGGACAGTCAATCAACAGGTGATGAATATCTTCGTCGTCGTGGCCGCATGCACATGTTGAAGATAAAGCACGTTGAATTTTGAATAAAAATTGTTTTGTGTAGGCAGTGCCAAGCCGGAGACGATGAATGAGGGTGTCGACGCATCGCGGGAGCTGATGGTCTAGTTGATACTCTAGATTAGGGTCGACTGCATACAAAATGGATTCTTTTGTTTTTTCTGTGAACCAATTATGTAAGCACAATTCCCGTTTTTGTCCTCCTAAGATGCGGCGTATATCGGATTGAGATATGGGAATGAGGCGAATTTCTGAGGAGTCATGAGCAGCTTTCGCCAACGCATCAGCCAGTTCATTTCCTTTAATTCCGCAATGACCTGGGACCCATTGGAAGACAATATGATGTTGTTGTTCCGTAGCTTATGCAAGTTCTTTCAGAATAGCGTATATGACACGTATATCTATATGTTTTGGAGTAGCACTTTCAATACATTTGAGAGCCGCCAATGAATCACTAAGGACTACCCACTTTCGAGGCGGCTTTGATAATTTTATAAAGCTCACTGCTAATAGAATGGCCACCAGCTCCCATGTTGTTGAAGACGATGGATGACCTAGTCGACAAGCGTATTCTTCATGCAGCTCGGGTGCGACAAATGCTGATGTTGATGTCTCTTTGGTGACCGAACCATCCGTGTACACATGGACGTAGTCGATGTACCTTTCAAACAGATGGTGCGAGGCCAACTGCAACACTGCATAGGGTGGTACATCGTGCTTACTGCGAAGGCCTTCAATTGATGTTTCGATAGGTGGTATCTCCAGAAGGCAAGGTGGGTAGTTTAAATCTGATTGCCAATGTGTTGAAAGAGGAAGCCGCGGAATTTGCTGTTGGTATACACAGTGTATCTGTGTTCTAGCACGACTTCCAATACGTGAAATCAGTGTATGTGAAGGGTGCTGCGTAATTAAACAAAACAAGTGGCGACATGTTTCCACATTCCGAATCACACTGAAAGGAGGTTCTCGTGCCTCTGCTAATGTCAGGGAGCTTGATGTCGCTTGCGGAACACCCAGACACACGCGCAGACTACGTGCTTGTAGCAGCTGAAGGCGGTGTAGGGAAGTCTGGGAAATGCCTTGCAGAACTGGCGCAGAGTAGGCAATCTTTTGTCGGATGAGGGCACAATGGACATGGAGTAGCGACGCCGATGTTCCACCCCATTTCGTACCCGCGATGCCCCGGAGAACATTTATCGTACCGTTGATCTGGCCTTCGAGATCAGATATGTGTTGGGTCCATTTGAGTTGACGATCTAGAGTAACACCAAGGAAACGATGTTTCCGTACAATTTGAATACTCTGACCTTCCACTAAAAGCTTCAAGTTTTTTGCCTTCTTTCTGGTAAACGGCAGAACCACAGACTTGGCGTGAGAAATCTCCATGCCTCGGTCCTTGAGGTAATCGCTTACTGCGTTCAATCCTTGCTGTATCCGGTGCTTGATAACTTCTAGAGATTTATGGGAAGTCCATATGCATATGTCGTCTGCATATATAGATATACCCAGATCATACGGCAGCACTTTTGGAAGCCCTGCTATCGCAGCGTTAAATAGAAGCGGGCTTAGAACGCTTCCTTGAGGGACGCCTCTGTCAAGTTGGTGTGTATTGCTGTCGCCATCATTGGTTGAAATATAGATCTGCCTATCCTGTAGAAAGTTAGCGATCCATTTTAAAATACGGCCATGCACTCCAAGTAAAGTTAGTCCGTGCAGCACGGACAGGTGGCTGACAGAATCGAATGCCTTTTTTATATCAATAAACACAGCAACAGCGATGTTTCCACATTTCATCTCCTCTTCTACAAAGGTCACGAGATCAAAGATGCAGTCCATAGTGCAGCGATCTCTCCTGAAGCCGGCCATCTGTTCTGGAAAACGTTCATTCGACTCAATCCACCACTGCAACCTTACGTCGATCATTTTTTCCATTACCTTAGGCATGCAGCTTGCGAGACTGACGGGACGAAATGAGTCGAACGATAGTGGTGATTTACCAGGCTTCAACAGAGGGACGACTTTAGCGATCTTCCAACACGAGGGAACATATGCCTCCATCCAGATGTTATTGTATAAGTCTAGAAGAACAGGTGTACCGTTGGGGCCCAGATTTTTCAAAATGCTGTAAGACACGTTGTCTGGGCCAGTCGCTGTTCTTACGCGGGTTAGCGATAAAGCGGTACGTAGTTCCTGTAGAGAATATGTAGCGTCCAGCTGAGCATGTGGTAATGCACAAGCATTCTCGATTTGCTTTTTGATCGGATCGACTAGCTCATTCCCTCGTTGGCCAAGTTGTCCAATTCCCGTGAGAAGGGAACAAAACTCATTAGCAACATCACGTTCCGATACTCCAAGAGAAGTGGCTAATGCTCGGAAAGGGTTGCGCTGGCATACTGGATGACTTAAAGCAGTGATTACTTGCCAGATTTTTGGAAGCGGAGTAAATGGGGTCAGTGAGGTGCAGAAGTCACGCCACTGCTTCTGACCCAACCTTTGCATGTGTCGATTAGATTTGGCATGCGTAACCTGACTCTCTCTATAATCTTCCAGCCGTCCAGTACGGCGGAAGCGGCGTTCTGCGCGCCGTCTAATTGCACGCAAGCGTTCATACTCTCCATATACACTGGAATGACCTTCAGGTACAGCCGTATATCGTGTAGAACGGGAGTAACTGTTGATAATACAGGACATAAACGTATCCAAGTCGTTTACTCCCTCTAAATCATGACCAGCGTATTCACGAAAGAGTTGCCAATTCGTTAGTTTCGACACCTTGCCTTTTGCTGGCGTGTTCATTCGGGGATGTTGCATGAGGATGGGGTAATGGTCACTCCCTCGTGTTACAAGATCTGTACACCATCTCATGTCTCGTGCAAGATCAGGGGAGGCTATAGCCAGGTCTAAACAGCTGGCATAATTATAGCCCCTTAAAAACGTAATTGATCCATCATTTAGTAAAACAAGGCCGCAGCTGTCGATGACTCTTTCAAGGAGTCTCCCCCGAGAATCTGTGTGGGTACTTCCCCATGTAGTATTGTGAGCGTTGAAATCTCCGCAAATGCCGAAATTTTTTTCGTGTAGCTCGAATAGAGCTGTTTATAGGTAGCCTTTTCTGTTTCGAAGACGCTAAGCAGTCCTAACTTTCAGTGAGTTGAATGCATGTTGAAAAGGACACGGGGGAGAGGACGCAGAGAAAGCAAGAAATAAAACATAAAAGTAAAGGCGATGCAATAAGGCACGCTCACAGAGCTTACTTTTGCTTCTATTATACACGCACGTGTTCTTACCTTGAATGGTTGAGAATGCGTACATTGTTTACACCGGTAACGACCATGCACGAATCAGGAGCATGTTAAAATTACTTCAGGATTAAACATTTAACGTCACGATACGTCATATTCTTATCGGATCTTTGACACGTATGGTTCAATGTTGTGCAATAAAAAGCAAGATTGTCAGTGCGTTAATTGTGTGGCCGCCTGAATCACGGTGTCTGCAGTCCCATAGATAGAAAATTATTTGAGAAGCTATATTGTTACGGTGATGACAGACACTGGAATGATTATGTACGGATCTAGTGACAGTCGCCTAATGCAAGCAGCGCTGTGAAGGGGACAGCTCACGTCAGGGTTTCCCATCGTTCTTGTCTTCTTAATAGAGAGCGAAGTGCCTTTGGTGAGGTTCTTTGACCGCTGCTGTTGCGTAGCAATATTTTCAGAGCATTTAGCCTAATTAATTCATTGGCCTTTGTTTATATATTGTTTTCATTTGCGAATTCGAGTTCCTGAGCATCCAATTGAGGGGACACTGTAGAGTGAAGATGTGAAGTCGTTTAGAACAACCTATATTTCCAGAACTTTGTTGTCGTTATTTTCGCAACTTTATGTGCAATAATACAAGCGAAAATGAATGCCAAAGCCCTCGTTTTCAAATTCGCGCCGGTACTTCAGCCTCGTGGCGTCAGAAGAAGAATTTTCTTTCCGTATTCTTGCCGAGCTCCCCCTGTGAAATGTTGTGAAAGTCTCTGGCTCCCTAAGGACAAAAGTTATGTCTTTCTTGTCGATAAATATTTATGTATGTGTGTACCTTGGCGAATGTCATCAAAGATGCATGACATGATGCTGCAACTTCAAACGACGTCGCCACCAGCGTTTTTTTTTTGCGTGTTGTGTAGCTTATTGATAGTCTTCACGCAGGATTGACGTTTCTGGCATTGTGAAAAGGTAGTGTGCTAATGCGGGAAATATTCTTTATACTTAGAGTACCTTTAACTAGGCCAATATTGTGGCTTACCCTCGCCAGGAAAATGTGGTCTCGTCGTAACGACGTATCATATGAACTGTATTTTTTGTAGATTATGTAGCCAAGAGAGAGAGAGAGATGATGGGCGGGAGGCAGGGAGGTTAACTGGAAGGAAAATATCCAGGTTGCTACCCTGCACTGGGGAAGGGGTGAAGGGAGACAAAAATGAATGGAAGAAAATGTAGAAAACTCTGCAATTCCGCTTCGCGCTCCACTCTACCATGGAGCTTGTATGAGCGTAGAAAGTTCTTCATATTGAACGAATGTATTTTTTTAAAATCGTTTGGTATTATTCGCGCCACACCACAAAAAAGAACAGGAACGGTCCATAAATTAAACAAGCAGCGGAAGTTGTGATGAAAAAATAACGAGGACATCAGAGGCACCAAGTGCCCGCAAATACTGTACGCATGCATTGTTTCGACATGCAGCCACTATATTTATGCATTTATATTCAGTATCTCCGTTAGAATAGAGCATAACGTTACTCAACGTAATAAGGAAAAGTTAATTATATGTGTTGAACAAACTCGAATAAGTCGACTTAGCCTTACGCAAGTATGTGTGCCCTATCGTTATACCTGTTACTGGAGCGCCAAAGGAGCTATCTTGTTTTACTTTCTCCGGGTATGTGTATTTTCCTTGCTAAAGGAACGCTTAAAACTTTCACAGGCGTAGAAATCGCTATTTTAGAGAGCCGTCGTGTTTAATTATGGAAGGCAAGAAGCATGCATGTAAGCCTTGACGCAAGTGCTTTTGGTTTCACGTCACACAATTCGGCTTATTTACAAACTTGCTTGTTCTAAATATCTCCTGTGCAATATTACGCGGGAATCGATCAATGAAAAGGGGCCTGCAGGAGACACTGCATAATTGTGCACAGCATCGTTGCTCCTTCGAAGATAGAAAAAAAAAGTCGCTGTTAGTCTGACCGCTGAAGCTGGCACTTATCCGAACTTTCAACTCGGTTTCCTTTTCATCGAACGCATCGCTCACGCTGTGCCACATTGCTGGACCAAGGCGCTCAGCAATCCTGAAATTCAGACCGCAGACGTACGCTCAGGTACGACATAGAGGATAACCGTAGAATACCAGCATAGAATGCAGTGGCTGGAGGCTTATTATACCAGTGTAACTTTCCCAGAGCAATTCCGTCCAGCGGCGTGACCGGCGCCTAGGTTTTCATATAAAAATCCATATTTTAATTATACCAAAGGCACAGATTCACGAGCGCACCTGTTCATAAACATCTAGGAAGAATATTCTTTTCTGCTAAATAAAGAGTCCGAGTCTCTTAGCAGATAAGTTATTGTTATTCATCGAGTGTTCCCCTCGCCAACTAGTCACGCCTTGTATACACATCTTTCGCCTTTCGCCGTATCGATCTCATTCACAAATCGTTCCTGGTCATTTTTTTTTCAGAGCAGTGCGAGCATATTATTTCACCGTGGTGAATTGTAAGTAGTAGTAGTACACAACTTTATTTAGAAAACCGCCGGTTTCCTACGAGGAGAGGGCGTACAGGCCGTGCCTGGCCGCCACTTCCTCGGCGCGTTTAATGGCCCGGAGCTGGGCGCCCAGGTATTCGCTCAACAGAAGTTTCTCCCAGGCTTCGCTTGATGGTGGCTCGCCTAGGAGGTCTGGTGGTGCAGGGTCCTTGCCGCATCCCCAGATAATATGCTCCAGAGTAGCAATGTGTTTCTTGCAGAGGGTGCATGCTGATATAAAAAGGACTGGGTAGATGTGCCTATATATGTGCGGGGAAGGGTATGACCGTGTTTGAAATGGTTGCCAAGTGATTTCTTGTGCTTGATTTGGTTGTGGCCGCGGGGGTGGTTAGGTTTGCCTTGTTAATTTGTAGCGCGCGTGATGTTGTGAAAGCTGGGAGCGGTTCCTCTGCGTTTCCATCGTGGTCCGGGTTCTTGCACGCCGCTCGGCTTACGAGTCCTCGAGCATGCTGGTCGGCAGCTACGTTACCCGGGATTCCTGCATGTCCTGGGACCCGGACGAGTTCGACGGAAGGAGCTTCTTCGTCGTCGCCACTAATGGCGATAGTGCCTGAGGCACTGAATGTCACTAGGGGCAGTTGTCGGAGGATACGTGCCATGGTAGGGGTGAAAGTGCGGCGAGCAAAGCGGGTAACGGCTGTTTTGGAGGCACTATAAGGACGGTTTCGCATCTGGCGACTGCGGCAAGGTGCGATGGCGGCTTCTTCAGCTTCGGTCGAGTCTTTTGTGCTGGTGTAGCCGGAACATATCGTGTTGGGTTGCTTGTCTAGTGGGGTGCCTTTCGCAGACATTCATTGCGTAGGCGTACCTAGTAGTTGCATATCCTGCCGCATCACGTGAGCGGCTATTGTGGCCGTGCTCTGCGCAGGTTTAGGGCTCGGTCCGCTAGTCTACCGTCGTGAATGCCGGCAAGTATTCACGACGAGAGATTCAAAAGGGACTCGTTTCAGAGATTTAAGATGTGAGTATAGAGAATCAACTCAGACGGGTTTACAAAGAGCGCATGCTTGTGTCCATACTTACTTCTCAGACTTTGAAAGGAACGCGAACTAGGTGAATTGTCGTTTACTGATACCTATAGGCGATAAAGGGTTTGATCAGACTCTGCACTTACTAATGCTACAGCGTCGATATCGTTTGCCGCCGTCCCCGATGCCCTCACAAATATCGCACATGCTCGTAACGCACGGGTAGCTTCTCGCCCGGTACATTTTCTGTTTCGTATTTGATGCATGTTTTCCTTTTTTCACTTTGACTTCTACCTATCCGTATTTAACAGCACGTTGATCTTCCTTTTCCGTGAAGGTCGTTACGATTCCAGCATTATATTGAGTTTTCATAAAGTTCTAACGACAATATTTGGAAGGTTGAAGCAAAATATGTACGTCTTGATTAGTTTGCTATAATTTCGTAGTTTGTTCAAAATATCTGCGAGAGAAAAATTAAACTATTTTTTTCTTTTATTTTATGACATTGCGCCATTGTTCGATCTTTCGTAGAAAAATAAATGTCTGTAGTGGGACATGGCACTATGGACATTTTCTTATGTATCTTAATGCCAAACTATATTCATTGATAAAGTGCATGTTGAGGACCTCATCTACATAAAAATTCATGAATACGCGCTCGCTAAGATTGATAAAAATTGCGTGACCTTTTGAGGCTTCCCGCTCTAGATTTTCGCATGTACAACGGAGCGCGGATCCAAATAAAAAGGCCGTAAAAGCCTTTTACAGCGCGAATGGCGCCACATTTTTCGTGATGCGCCTTCCGGCGCATAATTTATTTTCGAAACATTATCGGCCGTAAGAAAGCCGGCGAAAGAAGCTCTGTGTTATTTGATACTGAGCGGTTGAATGCGTGTAGAAAGAACGGAAGATCAGCTTTTCCCGTTGTATGCCTTATCGCATGAACAGCCATTTAAACAGGCTCAGCTTCTTGGGTTTATCGCTACTTCTCATTAGCTGCTATCGATTCACGCCGCCTCGTGCGAAGCGTTCAGCAGATTGCGCCTCCTCTTTGTTCTTCTAGCCGCGTTCGCATCTTCATGGTCATTTTTACGACTGGATTTTCTTTGTTATATATCCTGCTTATGACCACGCTGCCGTAGGCTTAGGGCAAGTATGGCTCTCTCTGTCGAAGAGCGAAGTGGAACATAGAGGTCCGGCCATTTCAGTCGTATGTTAATATGGGCTGAGTTGCGCGGGGAAGACGTTACCGCGCGAGCTGTGCAAGTGTCAGCAAAAAACAATAAGGAGGAGGAGGAGGAGGAGGAGGAGGAGGCACTGAGGCGAAGTACTTCTGGCCACGGCGGTTTCAACGAGCTGCGACTCGGCTTCCTCCCCCGCTCTCCGGGAGAGGAGATCAGCGAAAGATTATCGCCGCGGGCAAACTGTGTCCCAGAGGACCCTAGGCGCGGAATCTCATGGGAATGGCTGCAAAGGGGCGAGAGCGGGTGGGTCACTGTAAGATGGTCAGATGCAGCAAGAAATTGTGTTTTCGCTGCATGGGGCGTCGGCCGCTCGAAGGCCAATGTTTCTCGCGAGCCCTCTACAAAAAGGTCGGATAGGCGACGCTATAGGACGCGGAAGAGTCCGAGGTAGCATGGCTGCAGTGAACCACACACGGAGCACTACCTGACAAACAATTGTACTGCAGTTTCCATGTCCGGGAGGATATGGGCCACCCGAGGTTGGTTCGGTCGCGTTGGTTGTGGTACAGTATTTTCGAAAGCTGTGCCAAGCAGCCTCACGTATTCGCTAGCTGCAGGGACGCTTCTGGCATGTGGTGGCGTGGAAAAAAAAGTCAGCCGGGAGGCATAGCGTAGTCCTATGAAAGAGCTGTGCTTTGGCGCTCGAATAGTCCTCTTTTTATGCGGATACGATGCCCTGCGCACAGACGGGAACTACTTCCATCGATTTGTTACGAGAATCGCGTGTTGTCAGCGCAGCTTTCAGGTGTTGCTGAAGCGCTCGATGAGACCGTTGGGTCCGCAGCTGTATGTAGCTTTTCACAGAGGAGCCATTAAGACTTGGCTGCCCTTGGCAGGGGCGCGATCGGAGATATTTGTTCGGAACACATGGCGTACATTTGCTGCAACGTGATGAAGTTGGGGAGCGGCTCTCGTGCGCGCTGCGGATTTCGCGAGTGAGTGCAGCGCAGACTTCTAGGATTGTCACCCTCCTTTGTTTGGAAAATTACAGTTTTCTGACAGGGTGAATCATAAGATATGCGAGAAGGGGACGGGAGATAACGCAAGTAGTTCTTCGAGCTTGCCGCTCGGATGATTAACGCGGGCTAATTTTAATGAGTTGGACTGGTCTTGTGGCACGGCCAATGGACAAGCGGCGTACATCCCAAAATGTGACGAGCAGATTTTAGTGTCTTCGTTTAGACAATATAATGTAAAAGTAAATATTTTTGGACTTCAAATGAGTAAGATTGCTTTATGAAGAGCATGATTTCTTTTTTCGTGAGCGTAAATGTGTGGCGTGCAGAGAATACGTGGTCATGTAAAAACGTGGCCGCACCCCGCTGCTTACGAGAAAAGCATGACCACGACTAATCTCATGCAGTGAAAAGGGAACAGAACCACCCGCCTTCGCAATAAAGCATCTGCGACCTCGACCCAGGGCAGCCAAGTCGTGCAGCCCAATTTCAACAAACGTTCCGGCGATTGTGTCTCGGAACTTGCTTTTCTAGGTCCTGCTGATCATTTTGTTGGCCATGAGCCGCTCAAAACAAATGCGTAAGTAATGCTTGCGCTCTTCTAAGGATGAGCTTGCTACAAGAAGACAATCCAAATATGCAAGCACGAATGGGAATCCACGCGTCACAATGTCGGTGAAGCGCAGAGACGTTTTCGTAGCATTCCACAGAGCGAATTCCCAGGAAGTCTAAAAGGACACATCGTGTCGTTATCGCTGTTTTGGGACTGTCTTCCTCAACGACGGGGACTTGGTGGTGTGCCAGAACAAGATCAATATTATAAAATATTCCTGAACCCTTCACAAAAAGTGAAGCTCTTCATGTTGGGCAGTGGGCACTAGCAAGGTATGGTCTCCGCGTTGTCTAGTTGATAGTTTGCGCGTGGTTTCGGGTGTTCTCATTTTTTAAGCACCTGATGGAGAGGTTAAGCCCATGGGCCAATCTGAACTTGTCGGGAGCGAGGTGCCGTCGACGGCACAATGGAGGAGGTCTGGGTGCTCTTACATGGTGGAGAATAGGGTTTGAAACGGGTTGAATCCCAAGTGGTGGTGATGGCGGGGATGGTATAATTCCTTTATTAAAGTAGCAAGAACTTCCGAGGCGACTGTAATGAAGAGTACCGTTTTTTGGGCTAGTTGGTTATACGAATTTGAACGAAGCATAGCGCTAGAACACAAGGACAAGGAAGAGAGCGCTCGTGTCGTTGTCTTCCTTGTCCTTGTGTTCTATGGCTATGCTTCGTTCAAATTTGTAATGAAGAAGCGCACTGCATTGGTAGTTACGACTGCAGCGATGCTTTGCGCACTCAAGCCTCTCGTCGCATCAAGAGAGGCTTGTGGTTTGTGCAAGTAGCCCATGCTTGGCAAGGAAATCGGCCCCTATTATTGCGAACCTTATGTCGGCAACCAGGAGCACCCATCATAACTGTCCTCGAAGCCCCAGGTTCAGCGCGACAGAACGTTGCGAAAATAGTAACACGGCCCCGCCACGGTGGTCTAGTGGCTAAGGTACTCGGCTGCTGATCCGAGGGTCGCGGGATCGAATCCCGGCCGCGGCGGCTGCATTTCGATGGAGGCGAAATGTTGAGGCCCGTGTGCTGTGCGATGTCAGTGCACGTTAAAGAACCGCAGGTGGTCGAAATTTCCGGAGCCCTCCACTACGGCGTCTCTCATAATCAGAGCTGGTTTTGGGACGTTAAACCCCACAAAACAACAAAAACAAAATAGTAACACGGGGGTGCCATTTGCAGATCGTTGATGAAATATAGCAGAGCGAGTACCTTCTGGCGTTATGTCCTCCAGAACGCAGAGAGGGACCCAGGTGTGAGTGAAAAAATTCCGTCCGGTGGCAGGGTCAGTATATATTAGCGTGGAGGAGACGGCATTCCAGACGACCTGACCGCTTGTCGCCGCTAGGGTTCGGCAGGCGGCAAGCCCAAGCGCATGGCAAGCGTTTTCCGTCCATGCGGGTGGCAAACGGGCAGTGGCGAGCCTTTTCACCAAAGCGGTGAAGGCGGTAGCACGAGCGAGAGCCGGCAGACCCATTCCGTTCCCTCTCCTCACGCAGGTGGGCAGTTGATCGCCCGCGGTGTCTCGAGAGGCTTGGAGGAATATCCCGTCGAGGAGATGACATAAGTACTGCTTCGAGTTCGCCGCTGGGATGGTTAACGCGGACTAATTTTAATGAGTTGGGCTGGTCTTGTAGCACGTCTCCTTGCGTCAGATGTGTGCTGCTATGAGAGCGACAGTGCTCTAGCTGAAAATTGATACGGGTTGCATCGTGTCCGGGTCACAAATTTTTAGAGCACGCGCCAGCAGAGGGGAGAATGATGGTGTCTCGTAAGGAACTGATTTTCATGTTCCATCCAAGCTGGGGCACGAGCGGCGCAACATGGATAGGGGCTATCGAATACGGGCTGTCTAGGTGCGAAGCAGGCACGTCGCCGCTAGGCTATGGCGGCTTCTCCCGCACGGAATACATCGCAAATAAGCGTATTGCACCAGCACTTGGAATGGTCGTGATTGTGTAAATTTAATTGCGCTTCAAGTGTGTGATAAGAGCTATCGCAGCAATACATATTTTGTTGCCGTTCGGCGTGCTTCTGCGTAATCTGCCTCAATACCGTACAAATACTTCAACGGATGACGCTTGTGACAGTACATCAACGCACCTTTTTCTTCGACACAATAGACGTCGGTGCTTTCCGCTAACGTGAGCGGCAACGTTACATCGTACCGTGAGCTACCATTCAGTCGCCACGGTGCTGTCGATGTTCCTGGTTAGCCTTGTTTAAGCGTAGTCATGAGTGCGTACTCTTGCGCTTTGCACAAAGACCTTGGCCCGTATTCACAAAAACGACTTACGACAAAAATGTTCGTAAGAGAAAATTTCAGCCAATCCTGATGCTGGACATATCATTAGCGAAGCCCGCTGGCCAATGGCAAAAAGCACTTACGAAAGAGAAGTTTTGTGAATTAGGCCCCTTGATCCTATTCGTAACAATTGGCTGAATCCCCAACGATTCTTCAGAGGCGATTTTCTCGCTGACTACTTCGCATCAAACCGATTCCCACTGTGCGTGGTGTCACAGCATTTCTAACAGACATGTGAACATCGGAACAACTGAAACAGACATGTATGATATCGTCAGAACACAAGTGACAATAACAGATGCATACTGTTAGACCATGGCATGATATTAAAATGTAGACATAACACTGATATACACGAACGCGCTCTAATATCTGAAGCCAACCCAACAAGCGAAGCAATAGGCGGGTATGGAACCGGGCCCACGTGGTGTGAAGCAAAAAATTTACCCCTAGGCTACGGTGGCTCCTCCCTCACGCTATACAAAGCAATTAACCCACTGTTCGAGTAGCTGGGACGATGGTTCTTGTGTAACGTAACTTGCGCTTGTAATGTATGTTAAGCGCTGTCATAGCCTTGTACTACACTAACCTGAGTGCCTACGTTACGTTGTAGCATGAGCTGCCTTTTGGACCCCACGGTGCCGTCCAGTTTCCTACTTAGCCAATTTGAGGAAGCAACTACTCATGCACTTTGCACAAAAGACGTTTATCTTACTCGTAGCATCTGGCTGATTGACAAACAATTCGCCATAGGTGATCTTCCAGCTGACTGCTTCGAATGACACCGATTCTTACATTGCGTGGTATCTGCTGGATTTATTTTTGTATTTACTTTAGGCCTTATTTATTGCCACTTTCGGTGATTCCCCCCTCTCCGCATTCCTACTGGTCGCCCCTGGGGGCCTGTAGTTTTATAGGAATTAAATATAGCAGCGTTGTTGAAACATACCTAAGAGTCGGTAACATGAAACATTCGTAAATTTTGGAGATATACAGTTTTTTATATCTAAGTGCTTCTGAATATCTAATGACATAAAGGTTTCTAGGGCAAATGGCGTAAAGTTATGTGGAATATGATTAAACCACATTAGAGTGTCATACGTAAACTGATATATTTTCCCATCATAATCAAATTATAAATCATGAAATATACCGTATTAAGAGCGCTGCAGGGACCCATCGATCAGCTTTGGAAAACCTGAATGACCGATAATGAGAAATTATTATTACGGCATAAGATGCCGTCCTCTGAAGTGCTTTACGTACAAGTTAAGGAAATACATTCGCGCGTATGTGAGGTAATAGAGCAATACAATGTTTCCATAAATTCTCACGGCACCTGTACAATGAGACTTGCTTGCGTATTCTTAAGGACTGCCACTGTAATAAATTACCTGCAGTTTTCCGAATAGAAACTGCAGCAGGACACAGATGATTTGATACAGTTGAAGAGATTCGTAGTAGGAGACGTGGATGAAGCGCTTTGAGAGTGAGAAGCAAGAAGGTCGAGAAAACTAACCGAAAGTGGTTATCGGCACCACCGGACGCGTAAGACGAGGGTACTGAAGAACGCCATATTATTTGCGCAGAATACTTGCCTATAATATATCTTTGCACTGAGGACCCATGTGCATGGCATGTAAAGTAAGTTGGCGCTGCATTGTCACTACACTCATATAGCACAGAATACATGAGGTACAAAAATTTCATCTTTCCCTGGAATCCAAACTAGAAGAGAAGCTCAGGGGAAGATGGATGCTTGAATCGATGAACAAATCCCAAAGTACGATTTAGAACAGGGAATGTGGCGGGAGCCAACGTTTCGACAAGCGGACTTGTCTTCGCCCTGACGAAGACAAGTCCGCTTGTCGAAACGTTGGCTCCCGCGACATTCCCTGTTCTAAATCGTACTTTGCGATTTGTTCATCGATCTTTCCCTGGAGTTATTTTTGTCGACAGCCTATATTTTTGCCATTCACCTTCCCTAGCGATACTTTAGGGCTAGAAGACGGCAACGGCTTACCGTTACCTAACGGCAACACGGAATCAGCTCTCAGCCAACCGGAAGTTGTGATTTCGGGGTAATATTGTATATATTATCAAGCCGCTATAAAGAACGGTGCACAACCCTAATCCAGTGAAACTCGCACGTCACCTGTTGGGTCCGTAAGTGACCTTTCTCTTTATCGACCCGGGCGTACGTTTCGGAAGTATTTCATTCGAGGTAAACATCATTGAGCCTGAGCTTTACAATGTTTTCGCTGTTACAATGCATAGAATGTTTGTTTTACGCTGTCACCCGGATTGCTGCCTGGCTTCCCCCTGGAGAAGCCACAGAGATCTTCGGTAACGCAGCAAAAGAAGTGCTTCTGCTAATGAGACGCGTTGAACAAATGCAGCACCACTGCCTGAAGTCGTTTATGCTGTCCGGCTATGGTGCACTGCCCTTACGCACGACAGACGTCGACTTCCCTAATGATTACCTCGGGGAATTGTTCGTGTGCCCTGAAGCACCGAGTCAGGAGTAAGCCTGCATTGCATGTTGTGTCATGCGACGACTCGCTTTAATTGGAAAGCTCAAGAACCAATAGAAAGGAAAAGAAATTGAACATTCATTTTAGAGGATAAACTTAAGGAACTTGCAGGCGGTTCAAAAAACTGTTTAGGAAACTTGCAGGTGGTTCAGCAATTGTAACGACAAGACCGTTAATTTGTACTTTAATTATGCGGGTCACTCATAAAATAAATAATTCCTTCGAATTGTATATCTGAATTGTATGTTATTCATTTAATATTCTCTTGGCCACTTCTCTGAACATAGCGGAGCCTGGATTTTCATATTTTTCTGCAACGTACCCTCCAGGTAATCCTAGGTTTTGGAACAAATTTCCAATTTTCGATTCATGATGATCCACATCTACATTTGCGCTTTTCTATTTGGCTTTGCAAAACCGCCATTTCTGCTTCTGGCATGAAGTGAAGGAACAGCGATACAAAAATCTGACATGGCCCTGCAATCGCAGATACGACTGACTAGCAGAGATGTGGCCGCGTGGCAAAACAGCAATGATAAGCAAAAGGGCAAGTTATTCTTAGGTAACGCCTCATATGACTTTACTCGCACTATAAAGCCCTTAGCACCTTTGTCTCCCTCCCTCTCTCTGTACTTCGTTCTCCCTGAGTTCTTCATTCTCTCGCCCATAGGAAGCTGTGTTATAATCTTCGCTCCAACGCAGTCACATATGTTCTCATCAATACAAGTTATGCATGAGTATGTTTTTTTTTAAATTCCGCGAGAAAACAGGGACACTAGAAATAAACACACTATATACCACGAGGGCAGTCTGTTTCTATGTGTTTTCTTGAGTCCCGGTCTTCTCGCACAGTTTTAAAAAGGTTTTCAAAATGCTGTGAACCAAGTAGCCTATCGGGACGTCCTACTGAAATGCGTGTTATGTCTTGATTTGTTAAAATTTCTCTATTAATGTGTTTCGAAAGGAACTGTGCTCTATCATTTCATTGCGGTAAAGTTTTCAATAACTCATTTTTAGCGTTAGTCGCCAGGAGTTTGTGCACGTTTAATGCTACGTTATCGAAGTATATTTGGAAATGCTCGGTTATCTGAAGCTTAACCTGCCGGCAAAAATAGTGCGTCCCCTGGCGCAGACTTTCTTCTTTCAACTGCACGCGGGCACACTTCGTCTGAAGTCAAGGCAAAGAACTAAGGGATTGTTAGTTCTCGCGGACATCAATTACAAATTGTGTAGAGAGCGAGGTGGAGAGAAAGAGACAAAGTAAAGAAGAGGAAAGGCAGGGAGGTTAACCAGACGAGTGTCCGGTTTGCTATCCTGTTTTGCGGATAAGGGAATGAGGACTAAAAAGAGGAAATAAGGGAGGAGGCAAGCACAGCACGCGCGCAGGAGTACGGGCGACCGCCCACACTGATGCTGCTCTGGTATTGGCCACTTCAGTGTTCTGGCCCAGCACTAGGAATTTACAGCTTTTCTTGGTCTTATGCAGAAAGACCAACGTCAAGCAATGATGATCGCAGTGAAAGCAGTGGATGAAGGGTATCCAGTACTTTAAAGGAAGGTTTGGGCTATCGGACACTGTAGCCTGCTTAGGAGGGTGCGTACTGTATCCAAAAGAGGCCGAAGCATTGCTGCAATTTCCTCATCTGTCTAGGGCAATCCGTCGGAAATAAGCGCTCTCTTTGACTACGGAGGTCTCCTGGCTCCCATGTAGTCACTGTGGCTTTGGCGTTGTTTGTGGCTTAGGCTGGTGCTGTGGCAACGTAGGCCATTCTACTGTCTCCATACCCTGCCGCACGGGGCTATCCATAGAGGTCCTGACGGACGCACCTGGTCTGTGTGGCAGAGGAGTGGGTGTCATAGGATGTGTCGAAGTACTCTTCACGAAGAGCATCGGCGTTTCTTGAACTACGGCGACGTCGGGAGCGTGCCTTTCGAACGGCAGCAACGGTTTCTTCCGAAGCCACTCCGATGCCGTCTGTGCATGAAGTTTGGACACGCGAGCGCAGCGTGCAAGGACACGATATCTTCCTCGCGCTTCGGTGAGCCCCACGCTAGCGACTCGTGCGCAGCCACGTCGCTGAAGTGCCGCAGTGACCTCGAATGCCACGACGTTTCGTCGAAGGACAGCCCCAACGTAAAGAAGAAGATAGAGATCCTCGAAGGGCATGGCGCGATGCAGTTCGTCTCGTCTGGAAGCCCATTATGTAAAGTATTCGGGCAGCTATGCGTTAGTGGTGCGAAAGCTGAAGATACAGCCTAAGTGATGGCATTCCCCCTTGATTTCCCTCCTCCACACCTTCACTTATTCTCTTTCGCATCCCTCCTTACTTTTCCTCCTCCTCCAATCATTTCTAGAAGACAGTGCTGTGATTTACCCTCTCCACTCTTCCTATCACTGCTTCACAGCCTGACGTCATTACTCCTCCTCCGCGGCTCCCTTTCTCCTCTACTTCTTACAGCAATGGTACGAGACTATGCTATGTTCTACACTCTCGGCCCCTCTTTTTTCTCCCCCTCACCGTGCAATGATTTTCCTCACCCTTCCATGCCTTTTCCACCCCTCACCTCCACCCTCACTTAACTCTTCCACTCCTTCCTATGCTGTATTGTTCAAGACTGCTATGCTCTCCCTCTCCAACGCTGATTTCCCTTAACTTTACCCCCGCGATTCTTCCCCACACTTACCTATTTCCACCTGACCTTCTTTTCCTCCTCCCCACTCTCACTTCCTTTGCGCAGTTCTTGCTACACTATACTGTACAAGACTATACTGTACTACCTTGAGTGAGGCGGGCGGAGCTAAGCACACTGCAAAGATGCGGCAATACAGCGCATACGCAGATATAGCATTAGTTATATGTATGTATGTGGAGGAGCAGGTGTGGCGGAGCTGGGGCATTTGTGGTTTTTAGGCAACGCGATGCGCCCCACGGTGGTTTTATGTTGACGAAGGCGAATTTACCGGAGCTTACACAGCTTCGCTGTTGAAAATCAAGAAAGACTGATTTTAGAGAAGGGTACGCATTTCCGCTGGTGGGTCCATGATTACGAGAAGGCGAAAACAGCCCTGAACAACAGGACGAAGGAAGACTGGTATAGCCCCCCTCCCCGTGTCTATACTCTTCCCTCGCCTTGTTGTTCAAAAATGTTTTCGTCTTATCGTAGATTGTTGTTATGGTGTCTCATCTTAGGGGACTTTTGTAGTATGCATTGGGGAAGGAATTTGATGGGGGCCTGCAAATATTAGGTACCTTCATGTGACAAACGACAAAACCTTGCTATACGTCTCGAAGGCCTGCGTACTCCGCCTCTGGAGTAGAAGATTGACAGACCGGCATGCTTAACCGCCGCGACACAAAAGCAATGCCTCATAAAAGCAAATAATTTAAAAGGATGGATTGGTGGATTTGTTCGTTAAGTATAACCTTTAAAGTATTAGCGCACACCAAACACGGACGAAAAAGAACGAGAAGCACTTTGTTCCGTCTTGTTGCTTTCTTCGTCCGCGTTTGGGCCGCGCTAATACTTGAAAACGTAAATATTTTGAATTCGGAGCATATAAGAGTGCTCTAGTGTCAATCTTAACTGTTTTTGCATCTTTGATATGTGTTTTGATTTGCCTGATTATTCTTTTCCAAATATTTGCGGTAATGCAACGTTTTCTCTTCTGCCTAGTATTCAAGACAAAAATGAGTATAGCATAGTGGTCACGATGCTCGAAATTGGACGGCTGGTACCGTCTCATCTTACCTTACGATGAAATACTATTTTGTTTTATTAACTTTGAAAAAATTTCTTGGCAGACGTCATTCATTTTAGTCTATCTATCTATCTATCTATCTATCTATCTATCTATCTATCTATCTATCTATCTATCTATCTATCTATCTATCTATCTATCTATCTATCCACCTCCATCGGGATGCTCTCCTGGCGGTCTCGTTAACCGGTATGCCCAAACATTTGGGACGTAAGGTACAAATGTTCGGGGTACATGAGTGACTGATCTTTATTTTACATCACTAGCAGGGTGATGTAGGTTGCTCCGCATGTAGGTTGCTATTAACGATACTACAATTTCGTGTAGCTGATATCCACAGCCCATCGTATGTGGGTATCTGCCACACGTGTTCGAATTTTATAGGGTCTATGTCAATCAAGCACCATAACTAAAATGACAAATGAATGACCGTGGCTGCGCGGATCAAACCCGCCACTTGAAGCGGCTTCTATACTTTTCTGCACTTCTCGCGGCGTGCAGCCGCGAGGATCGGCCCACATCTTTAAAGACGATAGTCTTTCTTGGCATACCTCAACGCAGAAATTTTGGTCACAAAGGGAAGTTTATTCGACACAACTCTTAACACACAACAATCACATGGGATTCGCGAATACAAAAATACCGGGAGTCTCGCATCGCTATGTAGTACGAGGAGAGTCCGATACAAAAAAGGAAAGAAAAGGCCATTATACAGTTTTTAATAGCCGCTTGGCTGAACTATGGGGCGCAGACGCACGCGCACGGAATCTAAAACGTGTATTCTAGCGGGCCACGTGTACTGGGGTGAGCGGCTAGTTCATGTACCGCTTAAACAAAGAAGAGGCGTACGCATATGCAGGGGAGTAGTCCGAGACTTTATACAATAGAAAACCCCTGTTTCCATGAGTAAAAAAAACAGTAAAAGAACACGCTAATCGTGCAGGTATTTACGGACACTGCCGATTACAAAGAACACATCAAACAGAGGTTCGTTTTAGCGCAAGATGTCTCCGGGGGGGGGGGGGGTTAGTAAGGCACAATGGGGGGTGAAATGCGCCCATTCTTAACTAGGAAAAACCTTGTGTGCCAGCGGCGGAGAAACATTTCCTCCCCGGAGGCCTCGAGCTCCCGAGTTAGAAAACCCCAGAGCAACCGTCTGATCCGGGAAACCGCGGGGTAGGCAGCTCTTACTGAAGTGTTTCTCGCCACCGCCAGGCACCGCCGTTTCCAGATTACGAAGAGTGTGCAGGCAACCACCAGCCTGGCGAAAGCACCTCTGTTCCGTCCAAGAGCTGGGGGGGGGCCTTATGCCGAAGTCCTTGGCTACTAAGCGCCACACGGGTTTCGCTGCGGCGCACTCTTGAAGCGCGTGCGCCGTCGTTTCTTCCGCGCGGCAATTCGGGCAGCGAGTCGAGGGAACTATGCCGAACCGGTGCAACCTTTTTCGAGTCGGGAGAACCTTCCAATTCTTTTTCCACATGAAGTCGTGAACCTCCCTTGGGAGGCCGCGACTCAGCTTCGCTTTTGACCGCTTCCAGGTTGCTGTTTTCCCGCATTCCTCCGGCGAGAGCTGGCTGCGCGTTAGAGTTTCCGCGATGCGCGCAGGCGGGTCTCTGTCGATGTCACAGGAGGGGGCTTCCTTAGCCAGCGTGCGCTTGGTGTTTGCCGTCATCTTGTAAAACGGGGAAGGGAATTCTGCCACCGGGCCAGTGTGCCTGTCCGCATCGAGGTACGTGGTGTTCGTGCTACACCAGTACAGTAAGAGGCCCTTCCCGAAGAAGTCGCTCGCCTGATAAAGGAGCCGGACCGTTTTCAAAGCGAGGATCCTACCTATTGTCATGACGTGAGGAAGTCCTAAGCCTCCCTCGCTCTCCGGCAACTGCAGGAGTTTCCGTTTTACCGGTGCGGGTTTTCCATCCCAAAGGAGCGTATTAATAACGCTGTTCAGCTGGCTTGCTGTTTTTGATGGCATGACAGCGACTCGGCAGACGTAGTTTGCGAAAGCACATAGGCTTGTTTTGACCGCCAGGGCCTTCTCTCGGAGTGTGAGGTCAAGGTGCTGGATACGGGTTGCCACCAGGTGGGCCCTCTCCAGAGCTCTCTGCCACGTTGCCTCCGCGACGCCGTCACACGTGAAGTAGATGCCCAGCACCTTCACCATCGAAACCGTCTGGATTTCCCCTAACGACTCTCTGGGGAAGGAGCCGAACAGCAACGCCTTGCTCTTCCCCTCATTTATTTTCGCCCCTGAGACTTCAGCGTAGCGGTTAAAGGTGTTCCAAAATTCTCGAAGGCTCCGGGTGTCACGTATGAAAAGGGAGATGTCATCAGCATAAGCCAGGACTTTGATCTCGCCAGTCCCCGTCAGGGGGAACCCGCTGATGCGCTCATTGCTGGCTAGCATCGCCAGCAACGGCTCGAGAGAGATGATAAAGAAAGTTGGGCCCAGCGGGCATCCTTCTCTTATGCCCCTCGTGTAGTCGAAACCCGCCGTTATGGAGCCGTTCACGACGACGTTGCCTGTCAAGTCACTGTACGAGAGTCTCACCAGCGCGACGAAGTCTGCTGGGAAGCCAAACTCGCGCAGTACACCGAGTAAGTAGTTGTGCTTCACTCTGTCGAAGGCTTTCGCCTGATCAAGAGAAAAGAAGGCGCCCGAGAGTTTTTTCCGTGCGGCGTATTCGAAGATGTCTCTGGTGGCCGTTAAATTTGCAAAGCTTGACCGTCCGAGCACGGCGCATGATTGGAACGGGGAGATGATGTTTGGCAGCAGGGCCTTCAACCTGCTGTTTATTATGGATGCCACGATCTTGTAGTCCACATTCAGCAACGTGATCGGGCGCCACGACGCCGGTTCGTTTGCTGGAGCGCCATCCTTGAGGAGCAGCACAATCCGCCCTACCCTGAAAGAGTCCGGCTTCTTGTGCTGCGTGAGGATCACGTTCACCAGTGAGAGCAGAGTTTCACCTAGAGTATCCAGAAAGGTGGCATAAAAACCTGCCGTGAGGCCGTCTGATCCTGGGGCTGAGTTTGATGGCATGTTCCGGATAGCACTGCGCAGTTCCTCCATTGAGGCTTCACAGCATAGGTCGGTGAGCTCCTCCTCGCCTGGGCGACGGAGGTCTCGGCAAAGCTCGCTGATCTGCATCCTGTTGGGGTTCTCTTCGGCCAAGTCGGGTTCATGAAACTGTGTCGAGAAATATTCGCGGAAAATGTCTGCTATTTCTCCCGGGTCTGAGGTGAGTGATCCGTCCAGTCGCTTCGCCTCCGTAATTTTCACGCCACCATTCCCGTACACGTCTCTCGAATCCGGGTCGGTAGAAGAGTCTGGGGGATCGGGCTCCTTTGCAGTTCTCCGTGTCTTGAGTTGCAGCAGGTGAGAGTAGGTTACCTGAAGAGTTTCGAGGTACTCTCTTGTACAAGAAGTGAGCGACTCAGCCTCCTTCACGATCCGCATTCTGCGTAAGATTTCTCCCATTTGGGCCGAGAGTCGTCGCTTTCTGTCCCTGCCTTCCTCCTGAAGAAGCTTCTTCCAGCCTTCTTTCAGGGTGTCCCATACATGAGGAGTTAATGAGGGCACGTTCTCCAGCGACTCCCGGATGCTGTCTCTGACCCGCTGGACGCAGACCTCGTCGTGTAGCAGGGAGGGATCGAGTCGCCAGCCGAGGTTGCGGCTGCTAAAACCAGGGGAGCCTCTCACCGTTGTTGCCAATGGGAGGTGGTCAGATTTCCCTGAGAGGTTGCCCGGGAGATCGACAACCTCGCATTCTACCACGGAGGCGAGCAGGTAGTCCGGCAAGTAGGTACGGTCGATCCTGCTCGCACTGGTCTTTGATAGTCTAGTTGGGCCGAAATGATCATTATGTAGGTGCACCCAGACATCTGTGAGGCTCAGGTGTCGGAGGATCTTAACCAGCTCATTGGCTTGGTATGTCGAACTGCCCTGGCCGGGTCCCCTGACGTCGCGCTGGGAGTCCACGACGCAGTTAAAGTCGCCGAGCAGGACGTGTGGAAGGGGCTCCAGTAGGAGTTGGTGCAGATCTTTGAAAAAACTGTTCGTGTCCGACCGCGCAACGGGGGCGTATAAGTTGGTAAAGCGGACTCTCTTGCCCTCTATGTAGACGTCGAGCATTATCATACGCCCGTCCGCACCGAAGGTGCAGTGAGATTTCTGGCGGAAACGGCCGGAGACAAAGATAATGCCCACTCCGCAAGCTCTGGAGCTAGTCAAGGAAAAGAACGCGTCCACGCGGAAGTCGCGCCGAAACGCGACCACGTCTAGGGGTGACCTGAAGTTTGCCTCCTGTATAAAGAGGACGTCGATGCCTTGAGCCTGGGCGAACAACAAAATGTCCCTTTGCTTAGACTTGTCGCGAAAACCGCGGACGTTCCAGGTTGCGAACTTAAAAGTTGGCATCAACCGCTGCTCGGGTTGTGGAAGAAGGCGAGAGGGTGTAGGGGGGGATGGAGGGCGACGGACGGAGGAACCCTACAGAGTGGACAGCGAGAGGTCTTCAGGAGCGCCTGCGCGGAAAGGCAAGGGGGGAGAGGGGTGGGCGCTTGCTGGGCGTCTTTGATACAAGACCATGTGAGTAAAGGAGGCGGAGTGGTGCCGACCTCGTTGCGGTGGGGTTAGTATAACGCTTCTTATACCTTTCCCCCTTTCGTGCCGGAAAGGCGCGCGCACGGTAGCCGAAAGGCGGTCAAGCGTAAACGCCGCTCAGACGATCGGCGAGATAGCAGAGGCAGCTGGCCGGGCCTTATCATTCAGGCGCTGGGCGACAGAGAGGGGGGGCGTACCTTGCTGCGAGCACAGACATGATAAGCAGGGGAGAGCGTTGTTGGGATCCATTTCAAAGGCGACGCGAACCATTACAAAAAAAAAGGGGGGGGGGGGTGTCGAGGACAAGAAGACGACTGCGAGGAGGCGTTAGGACTTCGGGTCTCCTCGCGGGGGAGGGCTGCCGTCCCCTAAGGAACCCTTCCGCGGCTTTTTGGACTCGGCGCGCGCCGTCGCTCACTACTAGCCTACGGCCGTTTTGGAGCGACGTAAATTGTTTTCGGTGCTCCCAGCTCGCTCCTTCTGCTCGCTTTCATCTCTATCTGCCTGCCGTCTACGTGACCGGGAGCGGTGCCGCTGACTCAGTCCGGGCTGGGATGCGCCCGCGGTGGGGGGCGCAGCTTCCGTCCTACTATGCAACTAGCGCCTGGCGGCTTGGGCCGGGATCAGATGCCGGGATAACGTAAGCGTGTTCGGGAGGGAGGATGTAGCGTCCACAACTAACGATAGGCGCGTCCTCCAGGCTGGCCACACGACTGCTCCCAAGAGGCGGTTGTGCCAAGCTCTCGCTGTTCGCGTGTGGCGACTCGGTCGTGGCAGCTCCAAGGCTCGCGGCGAACGTGGCAACAGCCTGCTCCTCGCCGCTGGAGGTGGGCGAGGGAGACGAATTTGGAGACGGTTCTGCTGAGCTAGACTCCGAAGTGCATATAGCTAAGTGGTCGCTATCGGATGTCACGCTGGCCGTGTCCTCGGAACCATCTCTCTGGTCGCCTTGGTGTGTTAACGACGACGTCGCTGCACTCCTAGCATCGTTCTCCTCGGTCTTGTCGCCGTCCCAATAGTTGGGTGCCTTTTTCTTTGTCGGGAGCGGGGATTTTGGCTTCAGGACTTGTAGGCCTGACGTAGACGCCGACGCCTTTCATAAGGCCGGTTCGCTGCTCTGGTCGCTGTTGGGGGGTGGGTCGCTCGCGGGCGGGAAGCCACGTGCTGCCGCAACGTAAGATCTGCGGCGGAAACAATCCCGCGTACCGTGGTGGCCGCCGCAACGCTTACACACTTCGACACATACCTCCGTGTCGTGGCCGAAAACACCGCAGCGCTTGCAGTACGGCCTCGTGCACGCGGAGGCCATGTGGCCGTCGTCGCCGCACTGAGCACACACCCGGCGCATGCCGCGGTATTCGCACATGACCCTATGGCCCTGAATGGTAGTAAAGTTGGGCACCGGCTTGCTCATTTCCATCTTTACTACCCTTACGCCGTTGAGTTTATTTTGCCTGCTGGCGACCGTGGCAAAAGTAACACTCTTAACTTTGCCGTACTGTTGTAGCGCATTTGTCAGCACGTCGTCCGGGTGATATGCAGGCAGACGATATACGTTCACGTACGTGACAGGTGGGCCGACAGCTTCCACCGCCACCTTCTCGTGGTTTAGCCTGAACCCCTCAGCCACCATGAGCTTGGTTGCCTGGTTCGCGTTTCTCGTGCAGACTAGAAATTTGGAACCCCCCATGTGTTGGAGCACCAATACACTATCATCTCCCGCGGTAAGCTCTATCGCGTCAATGAGGTCATAAATCGACACGTCACCGTCAGGTACATTAAACAAGAAACAGTTCTCCCTCACCGGGAAGTTAAATTGTGAAGCCATGGCTAGTGGGCGGTGCCGCGCGCCACTCTGGCTAAAACAGCCGTCGGGACGGGGGGCGTGTCTGGTAGACTGGTCACGTGCAGCTCTCGCTGCACTCTCGTATCAGCAGGACAGCCGGGCTCAGCCGCAGGCGCTGCTTCTCCTAGGTTCAGGTCCGTTGGGTGCTCGGCAGATGGCTCTGGCAGGTTGGGAGGCCTCCGAGAACATCACCGGCTCAGCAGGGTGGTCCCAGATCACGGGGTCGGTGCAGTGGCGCGGCCGGGAGGGGCAGCAACCACAGCAGGACGCGGATGACGTGAAGAAGGACCCGAGGGCGCACGTCACGAAGACGACACCCCAGGGCAACGCAGATAACAGATCACACGGGCAGCAACACGACAGGCAAATTTTGGTCTGTCTGTCTGTGTGTATGTCTGTCCTGCTTTTCTGTCTGTAATGGCGAAAGTTTAACCCCTTCCTCAACGGCCACCCATCTTGAACTGGTAGCTGCGTTCATACTTGTGAACACAGTCGACCAAAAAGCAAATATTATGCATATCTGAGGCGAAACATCAATACGTAAGTATTAGATAGTGTGTTCCTTTAGTAAAAAATACATAGATGCGTAATTTTAAAGACCCTAGTGCTTGTTACGCTATGAACGAAAAAGCGGACGTTTCCTGCGCTTCGGTAAAACGACACGGTGCTGTCACCTACCAGTGGCTCTGCGTAGTACGCAAGCTTCTTGCGTTTCCCGATATCATGGCCAAATCGCGTCCATATCTCACGCAGCGCTGCCTCCATTTCATCAACGCCAGCCACAGACGGGGCGCTGTCTGAGGCAAGGCAAAACATAAATGGACGTTTGATGATATTGTCACGGTGCTCAGAGATGAGGACAACGACGATCGCTAGGGTGACTACGAAGGCGACGTAGTGGGATAGCCTCTCACCCTGTGATTGGGCCTGTGCCGGCGATATCGTTCCTGTAGAACACACTCTACAAGACATGCCCAGACAAGGCAGGGAAAATACCGACGAGCAGATTGCAGCGGAGAAGCGCCGGCGTGCCAATGCCCGTCGTCTCAAGCGTGCCCAGGAAACGTCAGAGCAACGAGCCCAGCGACTAACGAAAGATCGTGAATCGAGGCGCGCCTGGAGGCAAGAGGAAACAGACGAGGTGCGCGATGTCCGAATTGTCACTGACCGAGAGGTTAAGCGAGCGTACCCGGCGACTGAACAGACGCCCGAAGCTCGTGCCGAACCGCAGATCAACCGGGACTCATGTACGGCCGGTAGAAGACTATCGTCTTTCGACGACATTTGCAGCGCAGCACGGAGATACGCGGCGAATTTTTTTTTCTCTTCGCGGTTGACAGCGGACGGCCAGCCTAAAGAGTTCGGCCTTTGAAACAAGCAATGATCATAGTTTGTCGCGACCACTCGGCTACGGCGGCTCCTCCCGCACGGTTATGGAAAGCACCAGCAGTTCTAATGATGGTGTTTGTGTAACGTGAATTGTCCTTCTAATGTGTCATAAGCACTACCATAGCAATACATATGTTCTCCTACAATCGGTATGTTTTAACGCAAAGTTGCTCAATATTGTAGGTATGTACTACCATTCGGTATTTTTAGTGCAACTTTTTTCGTTCCTTTAGAATTATTTTGTTGAAAGTCCCTTATGATAGCACATAAATGCACCTTATGTTGCATGTTTCTGCAACATAAAAGACGTCTGCGCTTTAGACTAGCGTGAGTGCCAACATTACGCCGTACCATGAGCTACCATTCAGTCGCCAGCATACTGTCGACGTACTTCCAAGCGCACGTTCAGCATATTCATGAGCTTTTCCTAAGGACTGTGATCCAGAACACATGGCTTTATGCCAACCAATTCGTCACAGCCAATTTTCTGGCAGGCTGTTTTGTATTACACCTACACCAGCATTGCGTGGAATCTTTATTATTTTTTAAGGTTGTTTTTCTTTCTCTCAGTTGTTTTCCCTAGTACATAACAAATGCGTTACACTCTTCGGTATAAAGCAATCATATGGTTCCCGTAATGGGGTTTTCCGAAAACGTGGGTGTATAGCTTATTGGTTATAACGCTCGCATTCGTACCACAGCTATAAGCGAGGGCGGAGTCCCGCTTCGCCACGAAATTTTAGTTTATTATATATATCTCTTTAAATTTCCATCTCTCTATCTGTCTGTCTTTCTCTCTAGGCACCTCCTCTCTTCATTTCACACTCTCTCCACTTCGCTCCATGCTGTGGATGTGAACATGACCAACCAAGCGAGGCTTTGGCAGGTGCTCTGGAAATGTTTTCTTTCTTTAGCGATTTGCAGGAGACATTAGCCAGTGTTTTGTTAGTTAACTAAACCAATAATTTACCACAAGTTCTTTAACAGAAATATTCCCCGTGAGGCACCGTTCCAATCAAGGGTGCTCCCTCGTTCAGGAGCCCATCATAAATCTCTTTCGTAAGAGCCTTTTACAGTGGGCTAGCCGGCTGCGTTAATGATTTGTCCTGCATAAGTTTCGCTCCAATCTTTTCTTACGAACATTTTATAGCAATTTGGTTTTGTGAATGAGGGCCCCAGGTTTTTTCTACAGTCCCAGAGCATGTGGCAGAGGGTGGCAGTCCCAGAGGGTGGCAGCTTGAATTTGGCATATTGTGCATCGATCTGAGGTGTATATTTCTGGGTAGATGTTGTGGCAGCCTGCTCTAGTGGGGTAGGTATTTGTTTGTAGCTGTCGAAGAGCCGTTGCTTGTGCTCTGCTCAACTTTTCATTGGGCGGGGGGTAAGTGTTGTTATGTGGGGTTTAACGTCCCAAAACCAGCTCAGATTATGAGAGACGCCGTAGTGGAGGGCTCCGGAAATTTCGACCACCTGGGGTTCTTTAACGTGCACTGACATCGCACAGCACACGGGCCTCAACATTTCGCCTCCATCGAAATGCAGCCGCCGCAGCCGGGATTCGATCCCGCGACCCTCGGATCTGCAGCCGAGTACCATAGCCACTAGACCACCGTGGCGGGGCTCTCTAGAACAGAAATAAGAAATTTCTCTAATTTACCTTGAAGCGAAAAAAAACAGCATTCTTCTCTTTAGGAACAAAGCGATAATTGTCCGCACGTCTAGAATATCAAAGCTAGTGAACCCTATCAGCCCTTACCATCGAGAGTGGTGCTGGGAATGACACAGGCATGGCAACACCTGACTGCAACGGGTAATTCTGCAACGGAATGGGCGCCAACATCGCGACAACCCTGGGTCGTACCTGATGACACGGAAGATCAGTAGGAGCCAATGACGCGAGAAACCGCAGCAGCCTGCCTGGCTTTGGTTATATCGTTGTAGTTAGTGAGTCGATCCTTGTTAGAGATATAGAGACGGTGATCGGCGGCACGGATTGTGAGTTCGCCTGCCTTGGCGTTCGCTGTCTCGTTGTGGTTACGGTGAGATTTGGATACTTCTCCCATGTGTGCAGGGACTCATTGTATTCGGATTTGTTCTTCTACTGAGAGGAGCTGCTCCACAAGGCGCTAGCTCCAAAACCCTCCCGCCGAAGATGGCCTCTGCCCTGTGCAGGCCCAGCTTCGACGACCAGCTATGGGCCGTCCAGCAGGCCTTCGAAGCGGCGAAGAGACAAGGTCTTGACGTTCCCTCGTGGGAGACCCAAGGCTTGGTCGGTTAAAACCCCTGCAGGACGTTAAATAAAGTTGTTACCAACCAACCAACCAACGGGCCCCAGGGCCAAGTTTACGAAACTTCTCTTTCGTAAGTGCCTTTTCGGATTGTTCGTACGGTCTTAATGGTGGTATGTCTTTTGGCAATATTAGCGGGAATGTCCTCTTCAGCATATTTTCATCATAACATGATTTCGTGAATACGATGTAACCAGGGGCCGGATTCACAAAACTTTCTCTTACGGGCGATATTCTTAGCTACGAAATCTCTTAGCGACAAGGCATGCGATAAGAAGGGTGCGCATTTAACATATTCGACACTATTGAGGGCAAGGAGGAAACGTGAAAGCAGACGGAACGACAACCAAAGAAAGATGTGTGGTCACATGATAGCCTCGCAGCACTCAAAGCGTCTGGTGTCGAGTTTATGTTATAATCGCGAATCGATCCTCGCTGCACCTCATCTTCCTGTTCCGGGCGTCTGCTACAGTGCCTATGCACATCGCGCTGCAGCAGACGCCCGCGTGGTCAGCGTGAAGCCGTGCGCTAGCGCTTTATCAACGACGATAGCTCGAAGAAAAAAAAAAGAATGACGCCCTTGGTGACACCGGCAGGTGCCGCCGAACAACACGACCGGAATCATGAAGCCGCAATTAAGGTAAACCGGAATCATGAAGCCGCAATTAAGGTAAAATATTAAAGGTGGGCAGATGTCACTCAAGGTTTGCTCCTTTCACTGCCATTTCAGATGCATTTTGATGAATATGCACTGCCTCGCAATTGATTCGGGTCGTTCGTATGCAGTACTCTTATTTACATGATAATGTCTTGTAGCTCGACGTAAATTGTTGTTTCGCTAAAAAATCTTAGAACAAACATCGATGCAGCTTTTGAGGCCATATAAAAGCTGTTCGGCTTGACAAACAAGTTCCAAAAATGCATCCTCCACGTGATGTGTGAAATTGAAGCCATGGATCGATTTCAATAAATCCGACATACCGAAAGATACATATGCTTATAAATAGGCCCACTTTGAATAAATTAGTTATGAGATTTTTGAATACTCTAGCTATTTCATGACTCACTGAGAAAATTCGGTAATTTAGGTAGTGTTTGTATCTTTAATACGTTAGTAAGTGCTGCTTTTGTAAATGACGGCGTATGCAGTTAAGAAGTAACAAAAAGGAGTCCAAGGCCCCGCCACGGTGGTCTAGTGGATATGGTATTCGGCTGCTGATCCGAGGGTCGCGGGATCGAATCCCGTCCGCGGCTGCTGCATTTCGATGGAGGCGAAATGTTGAGGCCCGTGTGCGGTGCGATGTCAGAGCACGTTAAAGAACCCCAGGTGGTCAAAATTTCCGGAGACCTCCACTACGGCGTCTATCATAATCCTTGAGTGGTTTTCGGAGGTTAAGCCCCAGAAATCATGAAAAGCGAGACGTCACCTCCCCCCCCCCCCCCTTTATTTTGTGCGCACGCGCAGAAAGAGCCTTCCATAGCTTCCTTTCGTTGCACAAGTTAATTTACTTCTTTTTTATTACGTTATGCCGGACATTGAGTGCTAAGCGCCTTAAGAGGGAGAGAGCGTTTATCGCCAGCGACGTGAGAGCATTGGCCAACTGCTATTGTAAGCTCCTCAATAGCCGAAACGAAATTTTCCGTGTGTGCGCGAACTTCAGACGCCTCTGACATACCCGATTGCTGTTTAGCCATCGCCATGCCGAAAGCGCTGAAGCCGAATTTTTCCGCCACCGAAATCTTTGCGCTTTTGACAGTGTCACAAAATAAACCGTGGATGCTTCGTCGTACCTAAGTCATGCGACAACTGAGGTAAACCTTGTAGCATATAAGACTAGAATATTGCCATTGCTGGAATACGCATGTCCGATATGGAAACAACACACACGCAGAAACATTGCTAAATGTGAACGCGTTCAAAATAGGGCTTTACAATTTGTTTTTAACTCATTAAAACGAACGCAGTCGGTAACGGCGTTGAAAGAGCTGCGCAAGCATCGATTCCTAATGTGCAGGAAAGAATGCGCTTCAACAGCCTGAATGTTTCCTTTCCAGATATTGTATGGGAAATATGAAACCGAAATAGCCAAAACATTAATTATTGACACATCACTTTCACGCAGTGGCCCCAGACATTACGTACAGCCTTTGAGACACAACACACATTCTTTTAAAAACTTCTTTATTGTGTAGGCTATCGATGCGTGCAGCAGGTTACCGCACGATGTTGCAACGTTCAATGAGGTTAAAATCCTTGAAAGGGCTTTGCTGAGCGATTTTACCGATTGTACTTAATGTCGTTTAATAGTGTCGGAATAGCAATTTATATATTCGGAACCATTGTCTTGTTGAGTGTTCTGCTGAACAAGTTGATATGTGTGTCGTTAAATAGAACCTCGTGCACTTATTTCATTACGTTTCTTTCTGAATTTTTATGTTTTTTTTAAGTTCCGTGAAAGAAACTACAATCTCTTTGCATTTTTTATTAACAACTGCATTTGTGCCTAATATTGAAACTCCTGTTTTGGCCTGTACGCCATAGAGTGTCAATAAATAAAATAAATAAAATAAAAAATGCACAACAGAACGTATCCGTGTGTTATTTCAGGTTCCGCACATTAGCCGCTAACGCAAGCAAAGTGACGGTGTGGAAGGGCACAAAGGCAAAGCGTAGCGCAGTCGACAATTATGTTACCTGTTGCACTGCTTCCACATGGTCTCTGCCTCTTCAAAAGACTTCGAAGTGTCAACACAGCACCTACGCACACGCCTAGGTCGTATCTTTCTAAACACGGAGTTATCCTTGAAGTAACGCGCCCAAACACAGTCGGTGCGAAACGGCGAACGCCACAAAAACAAACGACCACAAAGCAAGGCAAACGAACTCACCGGTCTTCAAACACACAATGCAGGCTTCCTAAATGTGAGTCCACGGCGGCACACTGACCGCGGTTCCCTGTTCACGAGCACAAAGGCAGAGGCTTCAACAGTGCTCACCGCTCAAATAGAGACACTGGCGATGGTTTTCACAAAACTTTCACGCACCGGAAAAGCGACGGCATTAACAACACATCCCATGGAATCGCAGAGGTGCTCAAGCAAGAAACGTTGCCACGAAACAACACCCACATACTGTGTTTACGTCGCCATGATGCTCTTTTCGCCTTAAGAGAGCTCTTAAAAAATACTTCCGTGTTCTTTGCGGTGATATGAAAAATTCTCTTATGTGCGAGGGGGATAATGTGACGACCACCACAGAAGTGCGCGGTGAAAGAAGTGAGTGACATCATTTTAGTGACGTCATAAAATGGCCTGCTGTAGAGAGTTGCCGCGTTCTAACCAATCACATGCTTGGCCTCTCGCTCAAACCGTCGTCTGCTGTCGTCGTCTGCTACGATATTTATGATGCCTGGCGTAGGCTTGGATGTGATGCACGGTATATCACTACGCGATAACTTCGGTTAGGTTAACATTCCAGCCATAATACGCACCTCAAGGGACGAAGCGGCCTTTTGCTGAGACTTTGACGTCCAATTAAAAAGAAACTGATTGTCAAATGCGCGAGTGCAGGCGAGGTGACATTGCACTGCAATAGCACAGGCTTTCGCGTGCATTTTAGGCGCTTGCAATCCGTCCTAAGTATTTGCCATAGCGAAACCTTTTCATTTTCTTTTACGGACAGTGAATGTCTATTAAACTCAATTTATTTCTCAGTTTATGCGCAAAATCACACATATCTTGTATGTGCGGATATGTTGAAGCAATATGTTTTTAGTAAATCGGCCTATAATGTACAGCGGAAGCTGCATTTGGGTGAGCGTTCCTATTGGGAAATAATAAAGACCACTGCAGCTAGAGAAGCTGTAAACGACATAAGGAGTTCGTGAATGGCTGACTGGAGCCTACTGTTCAACTTCCATTCCAATAGTGTGCGACAGAATTTTGTCCGTTCCCTTATGGTGGTACATGTGCGACCAATGCTGCAACGGCAACACAGCTTGTACGCCTTATTGGGAGACGCAACAAAAACAAGCTAAAAAATATTGACCATACACCGCACCGATTTTGGCATCAAGCACCATTCACGCAACTCTTCATTCTTCATCCAATCGCAAGCATTTGCATGCATAAGTTATTTTGCTGCAAATACCCAATAGGCACCTCTAATAGCTCCAACAACAAGCTTACTGGACAAGTGCTAGTAGCAAGATTGTCCAATGCGTAAAAGAGAATTGCAACAGCAACCTCAAGGCTGTGAGCCTTGTACATACGCGAAAATCATCAGCCAGCTTACATGGCCATAATTGCTTTTTTTAGTATCACCTAAGGCACCCAAATTCCCGCCGCGGTTGCCCGTCCCAACGCCACCATGTTGCTCGTAAGAGTGCTCCGGACCACTCTTAGGATTTCCGCTTAGCTACGCTGTTTTGGCGACCATTTTTGCTTCGTGAATCCACTTACGAGCCTTTTTCGCCTACGTCGCAAATGCATCACTATCGCTGATATATTAATCGGCAACCCCAGCGCTCGCTATAGCAGCGGCCGATGTGGGAACCACGTCCTCTTACGACGTTTTCTTCGCTTCGTGAATCCACTTACGCAGAAAAATTTCTCTTACGCGAAAATTTTCTCGTAAGGGAGTTTTGTGAATCCGGCCCCAGGTGTCCATGTCGCAGCAGTCACTATTTTGCTTCAGGAATACTGCGCACTCGATATCCACATTTAAACCATCAGTCTTTATCACAGCTCCGCTCATGCCTGGAAGCATAGATGGAATTATGGACTCATTCCTTCAATAATTAATTACAAGAATACCGCCGGAATTTTCCACAAATATTTTACAAATATGTTCACCCTGCATGAAGGTTGCTGCCGGCCAACAGCAGAAATCTTTATATATTATTTCACTTTTATGTTATTGTCTTCCTGTAAGTCTGTGGGGCAAAAACAGGGTGCGCGGCTTGTGCCCGATGTTTTCCAAGGTATTTTACAAGCATACCCTCGCTTCTTCCTGATACTCATACTGAATACGTTGAAGCGAAACGGTTGCTTTGCCGAAGTTGACACTTGTAACTACAACGACTATTTATAACCTGATATCATGACAACTGCAGAACCATTTTGTAGTTTAATGCGATAGTGTTAAGGAGCTAGTGTCCCAGAATATGCCTTGTCCGCCGGTGAACGTGACGGAAGAAATTCTCACGAATCGCTCCTACCACGCAGGGACTCCTCAACTGCGGAGATTCGTTGGTGAAAACGATTGAGTTTCTCCAAGTTAAATACGTCATAAAAATAGCAACCATGAAATAACTACAACCTACACACATGATGGCTATTGCATTGATTTTAATTTCAATGTACAACAAAACACTTTTGTTGCGATTCAACTCAAATACAAGCCTCTTTTCTAGCATTGCTATAATACTAGCAGCGACCGCGCCCAGACACCACCACCTATATAAAAATTAGGGGACCCTTAAGCTTCGCCTTTTAGAGTGGAACGCGGTAGCGAAATCAGGCCCCTAGCGTGCACTTCAACCACTCAGTGCATACTTATTAATGTGTGTCGTTACACACACACACACACAAACGCACAGGCAGAGACGCACACACACGCGTGCGCGACGTATCTATAGTAATGGTAGAGGTTGTTGTTTTGTAGGGTTTTACGTCCCAAAACCACTTCTGATTATGAGAGACCCAGTAATGGTAGAGGTTTTCGATCTATTTAACAACACTTTTATATCAACTTTGTGAAAATTTTGTACTGCGATGTAGTCACATGGTCCTGTATTATGAACTGCGCGTAGGCGTGACGCTTTTATTCGTAAATGTCACATTCTGTCGTCCTTCGTACGTTAGCTATCTGGCAGCTGTTCCATTTGTTCTTCTGGAGACTTCTTCCGACCAACCGCAACAAGCATCGCCTTATGGTCGGTGAAATGGTAATTGCAGTACTTCACTTCTTTAATGGTGTCGTGAGAATGAAATGCTAAAAAAGTGGATGCAGAGCATCCGAAGAGACCGCATATAGGCTCTGCTGTTGTCGCATGGCCTCCGAGATGGCGGGCGCGCTCGCCGTCTTGGAACCCATGGCAGTCGAGACATTGCGTGATATGCCTTCCGCTAGATGGATAGAGTTGTCCATTTTTGGAGCTGTTATTTTTCGCCCACGGCCGATATTTTTTTTTTTTTTCGCTGACAAGAGACGCGTGGTGACGCCGACACCGACGGCGGTATTTCTGCGGAACGAGCTCTCTAATTTTATCGCGTTAAAAGATGCGTCGGCCCGGGTAGCTTATCTGCGCATACATAATCGAGATGATGCGCGTCACTGCCTTTCAGGGAGATATACAGAGCAGTATAGAGCAGCCGCTTGCGCTAATGAATGTTCTCCGAGAAGTCGACGCGAACAGACACGATTACGCTGTCGCGTTCCACTCCTAAAGGTGAAGGTTAAACATCCTCCATGATTTTTTTAACAAAATTGGATTTTTGTTTAGTCTAATTGTGTGGACGTACAGGCGAATAATATTGGTGCTGCAACCTATAATTGCGGAAATTCGGTCAGGATTTCAAAACATGTTTTCAGCGAATGTCTGTCAAGATGTTGAGTGATTTTCTAGAAGATATATTCGCAACATGTTGCCAATTTCCATTATATGAACTGTGAGCTTCTGCTTGCTAAATCCACGATATTTTTGCGAGGAGTGCTTCGCTGGGGGCCAGCGGCCTAACTTTCCTTAACGTGGATGTAATCATGGTACGCATCTGTTTTCTTTAATGCACCCTCACGGAAGCGCATAGCAGCAGAGTAACCAATATGTGCCCGCTTGTTTGCTACGATATTTAGCACCAATTTTCAACTGTGTTGCTTAACAGACACACCCATGGCGAGTGTTGCAAAGGTTGACCCCGTTTCAAGCTTCTGGAGCTGTACCTACTGGACTTTTTGGAGAGCGTACAACGCGAAATCACTTCTAATCCTAGGCTAACGCACCATAGTTCTCTGTCCGCTGTGCTACGCGGCATTCCGATGCAGGAAAGTTGTTATACCATAAATTACTGGATATTTCAATGTTCGGAATTGGTCTTTGGCCCTTTCTCGCAGAAACTCGCCTGATGTATATTGGCACGTGCGGTTCTTTTTGGCTTGTTTAAAGGAAACGCCTTTATCATTTCCCCGCGACACGCACGCCTGTTTTGATTGTTTGCGGTGAGCGCCGTTATCCCTTTCTGTTACACGAAACGCAGGCCGCGTTTATCTTGCATGTCACTTTCGGGAACCGTGCCGGCCAGTCTTGACACTTTGCATGCCTGACGCGCACATTTCAGTGACTTCTGAAATTTCAGAGATAATGCGGGAACGCGTTAGGACGTGTGTATAAAAGCCGACGCATTTCGCCACTTGACAGTATTTCCTTCGACCGACGATTCTTCACGCCGCTACCATCTTGCAGTGTGATTTGCTTTATTTTGCTGGGCACAGGTTCGCCGAATAAACAGGTCCACTGGTTCCACTGACAATGTCTTGAGTTCTGTGTGCAGCGGCGTCACGACCACGTCATAATATTACGGTACATTTACAGGTAACAGGGTGAAGAAGAACTACCAAAAAGGACAGGAAAGGGCGAAAGCTGCGTCATCGCGGCAGTGTCGTGGTTGAAAATCACATCTTTGGCACAGCCATGTGGGCTACGTTTGTGTTTTAGAAGAGGAGACCATCAGGGTTAGTTCAGCGCTCATGTTGACCCGACAGTTCTTTGCCATTTACGTCCGTGTAGTTGAGCTAAGAGAAAGAGAATGCAATTTTATCAAAACTGATTATACGTTTCATAAACATATACTTTTGAGAAAACAATATCAGGCTTCGGGAATACTCGCCTAAATGATATCGGAAGGACCCCACATATGTGGTAATCAAACGTAACTTCCGTTACGCTTTTCATTAGAACGCACTAACTCTATGATAACGAAATCAACGATTGTGCAGGAGTGTCTTTGGGATGGTTTTGTCGGGTTTAACGTCCCGAAACCAGCTCTGATTACGAGAGACGCCGTAGTGGAAGTCTCCGGAAATTCCGACCACCTGGAGCTCTTTGACGTGCACTGACATTGCAAGGAGTGTCTTTGGGATGAAATGAAGACGTTGGGAAGCAAGAAATGCCAGCTTCTGAAATGCATGTATCAAAAAAACACCAGCTGTTGTCTCGCGCAATTGTAAAAGCAAGAACGATGATAACGATCGTAACAATTTTTGGATGCCCTTTCAATGAAGAACACGGCATTCATCTAATACATCTTAGACACGACGTAATTAACCAAACTGTGCGCAATCAAGAAATAAAATTCATGCAGCGTTGCTTTGATCAAGTCGCTTGTGAATGAAGATTATTGCGCTTGATCACGAAGTACTCGCGCTTACTTTTTTCCCTTTAGTTCATGTGTGTGTGCCTGCTGCTGCGAGGAATGATTGAAAGAGTTCACCTGGTAGGTCTTATGCATTCAGGAATACGTGTGCCATAGAAACTATCCAGGATACGTTGCTTTGCCACGGAAACTTAGCGGAACGTACAAAATTAATCCATTCAACTCTGATATTTATTTAGTAGTGTAACTCGCAAGAGAATTACAAACAAAACAGCGAACAAGTGAAATCGAAGTCAAAAGTTGCCGCAACTCTAGCTAGGGGGAAACTTTCACAACTTTTGACCTTTCACATAAAAGCTATCCTCTCTGGCTTTAGATCATTGTAAACGTACAAGCGCACGAATGCGGCCCACGTGTTTCGTGAAAGGAAGGTCCCTAAATACACGTCGCTTGTTCGATGTGATATACTGCCGAACAAGGTTCGCGTGTTCAAGCCAGAGAAGAAAAGAGCAGGCGTTATATAAGGGGCGAGAAGCAGGCGACCATGTTGGTCGGGACGACGGGCACCAGTTACAAGCTCCCTGTTCTTATCGGCTCGCTCCTAACAAGCACACCGGATGGGCTTCACCCTAATGACCATGAAATGGCGCCTGTGAAACGTAGAACGGCGCTCTAATAGCAAGCCAAACCAAGAGAATAAAGAAAATGAAGTGTTGTGTAGTACAAAAAGCAGCGCTCCTGCCTCTGTGTAAAGAGAGCTCTTCATTTTCCTTGGGCTCCAGAGCAAGCCCTTGGGGCGTTGGCGAACGTCACTGCCTGCGCTGCATGGCTGCCCGCTTTTTGGGTGACCACCCAAACGTACGTATTTCATTACATTTTTAGTTCAAATAATATTTACGTAGCTTAAATGAGAACATTTCGTTTCTTTCTAGCTCTAAGCATAGAAATGTAAGTTCATGGACTGCATTTTTTTCCCTTAGAACATACATCGCACAGAAACTGCTAGAGAAAGGCAAACACGGTGTGGCGGCGACATTCTTCTGAAGCGGAAGTGCGCGGTTGCAGTGGCAAAGTATTTTTCGAGCGCAATAAATCAGCATTATCTAGGTATACTATTGATTCATTCTAGTGCGGGAAAAGCGTAGGAAAGGCTCCTTTTATGACGCCAACTGATATAAAGTTTCTGTGTTTTAGATATCAAGGATCTCACGAATGTTTGCCACATAGAGGAAGAATCTCCAGGCTCCAATATTTCAGTAAAATGAGCACATCCACTCCTCTGCGTCGGAGACACCGCAGGGAACGCATTGCGCCCTACTTCATGCGTTTCATGAGTATACGAATTGACACATTTTATTTGAAATATAAAGAGCATATCACTGTCAAACTTGCTGAAGAAACGACACACGCACCAGACGTGTTACATTTATTCATGTCGAATACTTCGAAGTGTAGAGGGGACTAGAAAATGAAGGGTACTAATTTTATAATTCACTCAACGCTGCTACAACGACGATATAGGAAGGTAATCAGCACCTATCGCTTTTCTATAAGACGCAGATTATATGAAGCCCACAGGTATATTTTTCACAATTCGTCCTATGAGTATGCAGGCACTGCGACCACGTAACATAGCCGTGTCCTCATTTGATCTCACAGCGCGACACCACAGAAGGTGAGGAACCGCACGTTGGGTCGAACGCGATTCGAAAGTAAGCATAACTTTGTTGTGGTGGAAACTTCTGCATTGTTTAAGCTAAATAAGTGACTCAGTTATCCCTTAATGACCCAGTGTATATACCACGTGCTTCTTACAAATGAACGCTTCATGATGTAAACTGCCGGAACAAACATTATGATAAATGAAATAGGCTAGCATCGTAACAACAGTGTGCTCTGCAAGGCTTACGCATGCGTATCAGCCTCGAAATCAATGAACACAACGTAGAAAAAAAATACTGAAATTGTAAAGAGTGAAATGAGCTTCCAAAGAAAAAAATATGAAATCACACCTCAAGGAAACCTTAGTTACCTTTTACGGTGCAAGCTTGTTCACACGTCCAAGCAGCATTTTTAGCCCCTGTGTAATTACGCGTCGTCCAGTAATGGCTAAAATGCCCAGCCCTATCACAGAACGGTTCGTACGTGCGCTGGAGCACCACACCTTTATTACGCGCCCCGTTTCGTTTCGTGCAGCGCGAGATACAGCAAAGACAGAAGCTGTACTTCCGCTTAATTGTTCCGTCTCTCTTAGCATTAACGTGAAGCTCCACGATAGAAAGCAACTGCGAATACCGACGCACCTAAATGTGCTGTGCTCTTTCTCGCATACGCATTACCCGATGGGCGAGGTGTGCCCGCCTCATTCATGGCGACTGCGTTGTTGTTAAGCGTTGCATTTCAATTGTAGCGAGGGTGTAGTTGGAGCTGTGTCCGGCGCATTGCGTTCCACATCGGTACGATAAGCACGTGCTAGGCCCCTTCAGCGGAAGAAGCAGAGACGACTATTGTACCCGTAGTTGTTCTCATTGGGGGCTACGTGACGGGGCCACCTGGCTATTCTTCCTGGCCGCTAGTCGCAAAAGGCACGCCTCTGATACGTGTCGAAGGAAGCAGGACGCTGCCGGTTCTGTTCTTTCATTTTCGTTCCGCCAGAATTTAAGGGAAGTATCGTGAACAAAAATGCGACGTAAGGATGTTCTAGGCAAACCAAAGAATGCAACAAGAACGAGTCGGCATACAAACAGAACTCTGGATAGCAACAGAGCAGTTTGATTAGTTCTACGAGTGTAAACACTGCACGTTTCCAAATCATAACAGCACGATGAGCTAGTGGAAAGAAATCGATGTTCGTTTAGTCTTCTCTGTTTACCAATGCAGCCCTTTTTATATTGCATTTAAGGGACCCGATGGCTTCGCAACGCACACGTCATTAATCTTTTACATCAAGTTGTCGTAGCAATCTCCACCACAATCGTATCTATCCTCAGAGGACTCTTGTATTGTTCAAATCTCGGGTGTTCCACGAGTTTCTCGATAAAGAATCCCTTATCTTAGGGCAGTATTTATACAGAGAGTTTCAATCATCTTGTGCTATACAAATGTGCTATAAAAACAAAACAACAACTCGCTCGCGCTATACGACAATATAGCCATATTGGTATTACGGTCGGCTCGACCGATATCGGACTACCTTTTTCAATGAGCTCGGGCAGTTAACAAACTTTCGAACCGTTGCATTATACACAGAAATAATCAATGGGGAAAATGTAGAGCGTGTTGATTGGAGTAGAGACATTGTATTTTAATAATATCATGTTAATTTGCTTTAATTTTTCTGGGCTTTTAAGAAAGTGTTTGAGATTTGAAAATGCACCACGTGAGTAGGCACTTGGACGCCGCGCCCCACAGCTTTGTGACATGTTGCCAATGAACGATCGATGATGCAGGCAGACCGCAGGCATAAGCACTCCGAAAGCACGATAGCTGTGATCACATCCTGTCAACATTTCTTGCTGCTTGTCCAGTATAGGCCGTCTAGTTGCGTTAACCCAACACTGAAGCCAGAATTGCCATTGAAGCCGGCATTGAGACAACGAAGCATAAACGTGTTTTGTTTAACTATGACCGCTTAACGCAATATTTAGTACTTAAACTATTGCTAGTTAGGCCATATTAGTACACTGGACACGTTATCCTGCAATATATTTTTGCAAAACATCACCATACGGTCATATGGCGGTAGCAGGCTCGGGGAAAGAGAGGTCTAAAAATAATATAGATGTGCATGGAATGTCATATTTCGATGTAAGGTGATTTCGGGCTCTAAAATGCCTTCCCAGGAACGCATTCGTCTTTAGAAGTGGAGTCAGTACCACGGGGTTCTTTGCTAGATAAATTTTTTTAAGCTGATTTCCTCCCCCCCCCCCTGAGGAAAACATGGAAGAATGAATGATATCATAAAAGGAAATCATATTTGCACGATTTTTCTATGAAATGGGTTATACTATTTACCCTGAATAAATCTGCTTCACCCAATTCACTTGCGCCGAGGAGCGAGTCCGCCTTTAAGAGAAGAGGTGTTTGTTTCGGATTTGTGAACTGAATCTCTCACATTCCGTGTGCCCATTATCATCATCATTATTATTATTATTATTATTATTATTATTATTATTATTATTATTATTTATGGTAACATAAAGCACACAACAACACCGAGGAAACATTGAAGGAGCAAGCAGGCAACTGCCACCGAGTGGGGCACTACGCCTGCTTACTCTTTCAGGAGGAGAGAATAAATAGAAGTGAAAGACGGATGGAGAGAGGAAGTAAGGTAAAAAAAGAAAGAGGAAGAGAAGACGAACGAACGCAGACGAAATAAATCTGCTTCACCCAATTCACTTGCGCTGAGGAGCGAGTCCGCCTTTAAGAGAATAGGTGTTTGTTTCGGATTTGTGAACTGAATCTCTCATATTCTGTGTTCCCATTATTATTATTATTAATATATTATTATTATTCTGTATGGTAACATAAAGCACAGAACGACACAGAGGAAACAATGAAGGAGCAAGCAGGCAACTGCCACCGAGTGGGGCACTACGCCTGCTTACTCTTTCAGGAGGAGGGAATAAATAGAAGTGAAAGACGGATGGAGAGAGGAAATAAGGTAGAAAAAGAAAGAGGAAGAGAAGACGAACGAACGCAGACGAAATAAATCTGCTTCACCCAATTCATCTGCGCTGAGGAGCGAGTCCGCCTTTAGGAGAATAGGTGTTTGTTTCGGATTTGGGAACTGAATCTCTCACATTCTGTGTTCCCATTATTATTATTATTATTATTATTATTATTATTATTATTATTTATTCTGTATGGTAACATAAAGCACACAACGACACAGAGGAAACAATGAAGGAGCAAGCAGGCAACTGCCACCGAGTGGGGCACTACGCCTGCTTACTCTTTCAGGAGGAGGGAATAAATAGAAGTGAAAGACGGATGGAGAGAGGAAATAAGGTGGAAAAAGAAAGAGGAAGAGAAGACGAACGAACGCAGACGAAATAAAGTAAACACAGAAACATGACTATAAGCGGGAGGCCAAACCAGGGGCGCGATCAGAGATGGTTGTTCGGAACAGAACCCGTTCGCTCACCGTCACGAAGTGGGGGCGTGGCTTTCGTGCACGCCGAGGATTTGGCGCGACTGAATGTGTGCGGAAGCTTGCAGAATTGGGCACTATACTTTGTATGAGTGGTGCTGTTTCATGTGAAGCTGAGCCGTAAAATATGCGAGAATGGGTGGGCGAGAGCAACGAATGGGCACACGGTGAGCATCCCCAAACATTGATGAGATCTGCTTTGCTGTCTTCTCTCAGACGAAATACTACAAGTCGAAATGTTTTTCTTCTTGGAATGAGTAATACTGTCGTATGAAAACGAAGAATTCGTTTTCGTGAGCTTAAACGCCTTACGTGCAGAGGAAACGTGGCCGTGCAAAAAACGTGGCCACGCCCCACTGCTAACGAGGTAACCGTGACCACGGCCAATGACAGGCAGTGAAAAGCAAACAGAACTACCCGCGTTCGGAAACAACGGTCCCCGATCTCGCCCCTTGCAGTGGCGTTCGAGAAAATGCACAGGGCTCGATGGGACTGATGACGTCGACCAACGCTTCAGCTGGATAAAGGCAGTCGGTAACTAAGGCACGCCGCAGTGCAGTTGGTGCGTATGCCTTCACTAAAAATGCACCCTGCGTGGCAAATGCACGACACTACAAGATCATAAGTTCGATAGTCTCACTGAAACCATAAGACGCACCCGATGGGCTGTTCGCACGTCTTTGACGGCATCACCGTTTGCGCACTAGCACAGAGCAAAGCCTTAACTTACGCTGGACATCTCTAGCACCACCAGTCAAGCCACGACCACGGACACGGGATGGAAATGACCCTGTTGCAACACGCTCATCTGGGTGCTGTTTCAGTAAGTGGCGATGGATGAGGGAAAGCACATTGTCAAACGTACAAGCTTTGTCCGGGCTTACTCCTTATAGGCAGAACATGAAGCTAGGCGATCAGCCTCTTCGTTGCCGGGAATACCAACGTGCGATCGCATCCATTGCGCAACAAAGAACACAGCACGAGAAGTAATTTTGTCGGCAGAGTCCTGGATATTGCATTTAAGTACGAAATCAGCGTGCCCTCTCAGCAGTCTACTAAGGACAGCACGGGAATTTGTAAGGATGACGACTTTGAACGCGTTGAATTCCTTGTTCACGTGCTTGAAAGCAACATCAATTGCTGCCAGTTCTGCTGTATTCGTCGAGGAAGTATGGGGTATCCGATATACCCGCCTGGTCTCTGTCCATGGGCAGTAGAAAGCTGTAGAGATACCTCGGGCGTCACTGTGTACAGATGCGTCCCTAAATACTTTAAGATAATCGTCATATTTTTCAAGTACAACTGGACGAACTGTAATAGTGCCGAAGTAGGCTAGCCAGATTTTTGACTTATTTCTGGAATCGATAGATATACGGGGAAATGGCATTTTTCATAGTCCCTGACTTTCGAGGTAAGAAGTGAAGCGCTCCCTTCCGATCTGCCAGCGATGCCAACAAACAAAGCCGCCATCTTCCCCATTCGAAAGAATGGGCGCTGAATTAGCCAAGTAGTGCTTGGCCTTCCGATGCCCGGTGAAAGCGTTCTATGTGATGCAATGTTCTCTGGTCTGCTTACAGCCGCTGGGGCACCTGGTTTGCTGCAGTGAGAAGGAGAACAGATTACGCATCACGAGGCAAGCCAAGAATGACTTGGAGGGCAGGACGATGGTCCTGCTCCGATTGGGACATCGGGCTACGCGGCACGTTCCACGGTGGCAATGCGTACATCAAGCCACAAAGTACAGATGAGTGGTACACTTGAAGCCATGAAGCTATGTTGCCATAAAGGTTACTAGTGAATAGAAACATTTTCTATGCATGCCGCCAAGAGAGAATGCAGTTTTGCAAGTCGGCTTGGCAAGTAAATATAGCTAACAGTGCAGCTCGGTAGTGTTGTCGTTGTCTTTGTGTCGTAACAAACCATTTATAGTGGCTTAATTGTGTTTTAACAACCTGGCCGTTGATACGAAATAGGGTCCTGCACGTCACTGCGCTGTGGACGAGGACTATAGAGCACCGCCTGCTGCCACTGCCGAACTTTCGAAAATGAAACAATGCAACTCTATGCAGCACTACAATAGTTAGAACAGGAACTTTTTCACCGCTGCGAAGGTATTGGTTCCTTGGCGCTGTGCATTTGAGCTACCCCAAGTAAAAAAAAGCGTTACTGCAATTTCTGGATGCTACTTGGCTCGTGCACCGTCCCTGAGGGTGGACTGAGTTTGTAACGTACGTGACACTGTAATACTTTTTTATGCTCGTTTCTTTTTTTTTTTGGCTCTATCTTTAACTTCTAAAGCTTTCCCTGCCCTCCCTCTTTCCCAGTGCAGGGTAGCCTACCGGGCACAGACAAGGTAATCCACCTGCCTTTCTTGTGCCTTTCTCCTCGTCTCTCCTGCCACGTCACCTCTGTGTGATGTGTTAGACAGCTTCGCTTGTCATCCACGCTCACAGATTAAAACGACTGATGCCCGTTTTATTAGGTTTGTAATGATTTCCCTTCATGCCTCGAAACGCGCCATGAACCACACGTAGGCTACTCTGGTCGGTCGGGCGAAACAACCCACAAACTAAATGATGCTTCATGTTCCCCACCATTGACCACGGTACTTTCAATCAATCCGCCCAGAACAGGTTATGAGGGCAGCTTAGCGGCGTGAGCAAGCAGTGAGTGGGCAGTCAATGAAATTAAAGACCTATGACGTCAGTCAGCAAAGGAACAGCTTCAATTTAGTTGCAGCAATGTGCAGTAAAATAGTTGTTGGCTCACATTTCGGATTACAAGAACTTCAGACAGGTTACGAACAGATTTTTCCGGCTTGTGCGTCTTGTGCGGCAGGCGAGCACATGAAAATTCTGCACCACAACAGTTAACGTTTGTGGCCAACCCATCCCAGAAGTCCACGCGTTTAGGGTATTGGGTGCAATTGAAAGAACGCCGAAACCATCAAAAAACTTTCTGCTACTACTCATCAGACAATCTGTCCCACTAAACGAATTGCCAACAGGAGAAGGGACATGGAGGAGAATGAGCTGCGCGGATTAGTGCAGGCATTTTCTTTCAAGCTGCGTCATCTATGCGTTACCCTAGCTTCACCTCTATGCTGCAGAAAAAATGAAAATTCATGCCTCACCAGACAAGCATTCAAACCGGAATTAGGCCTACCGCACTAAACATCAACAGAAATATTCGTTCAGCTAGGCATTCGTAACACAGTCGACGAACTCTGTGTAGCCCACGTCATCAAGCAGAAGTGGAGGAATAAATTTAACTCTACAAAACACTAAGTAGACCACAACGCAGATGGCGCGGCTTACAAAAATAAAAGCAGGCAAAAGTATCTTCGTTAAACTAGACCACAACTTTAAACCAGAAATCGATGGAGCGACAGACCTACCGTCATCACTCAGAAAACGGCAAGCCATTAGACTTTTACCTAAAAATATGTACCCGTACACGTCAAGGCTAGGAGGGTGGTCAGAGATTTGGATCTCCGTAATGTATACAAGGACGAACCGGGTGTCATTTACGTCAATACAGCTGAATACAAGACTCCCTGCAGAGCATGCGCAGTGCCAGGATTTACGGGAGAAGAGTGCAGTCACATGCGCCTCCATCCGTTTATAGACAAGGGCTGAGGAGGCAGTCATCGCTTTTGCCATGACTAATTGGCAGGCTGCATATCATCAGCGATTGAAACTCCGCCATACACAAGATTTCCTGGGACAGAGTGGCAAAATGTACTCAAAATATTCGGATCCAAATGTCCTTTCCAGATAGAGACATTGAAATGATTAGAGTTGCAGCACACTCCGGCAGTTATGGAAATGGGGCGCCTCACCAGGCAGCCCGAGGTTTAACTGGTCGGGCGGAGAGCACTTCCAGTATAGGGACAGTCAAGGATATCCTAGTAACATTCATGATATTACCCACCACTTCTGCTTTGGACGAAGAATGTTTCCGCTCCCACATAAGAAGCTCAGTAAAGAGCAGGAAACCACCTGGAGGAGACTCCAGACTAACCTCTTCCTTAACTCAGTAGTCCACTCCCGTATGTTCTCCACGCAATTTCTTCCTTCATGCACACTGTGCGATGAGAGAGCTACCCTAATCAAATACTCTGGGGATGGAAGGAAGACCTGTCACCTCTAGAATTGGGGGAAGTCTTGTTTCCGGACTACTGGTGCCGTCAGGGTTAGTTTTTTTTTTTTTTTCACGCCCGTGAGTTAGATTAGAAAGGAAAATGGTATGAATGGCAGTGAATATGTTTTCCGAAAATGTCCCTCGCCATTTGCTGCGCTATGGTGCATATTGTATTTCAGGATATTTGGTCGTGGAAACTTTGGCGTAATGAGCGCGTCAAAGTTGTTTATTGCTTCATCATTCCTTATTGATACAAGAACGTAAATTTTGCTATTGACAAGTGTGGCTCAGCTCTGCATTGCACAGGAAGGAACAAAGCTTACATCAAGTGCTCGAAGTGCTTTCCTTCGGCAACAATACACATTTGTGCACGACGCTCCACATCATGCACAGACCTTAAAAGCATGGCTTCCGGCACATTGGCAATCGCAGTTCTTATTCTCTGCTTAAGTTCGTCGATGCTAGCAGGCTCCGACCAGTAGATCTGATTTTTTACGTACCCCCAGAGGAAAAAATCCAGGGGGGACAAGTCTGGTGATCTTGTTGGCCAAGCAATTGGGCCGCCGCGTCCTATCCACTGGTTGGGAAAGTTCTTGTTAAGAAATTCGATGGCACATGAAGATGCGTGCGGTGGGGCTCCGTCTTGCTGAAACCACACTTTCACAAGTGTGTTTAGAGGCAGTTCGCTGACAGACTCGGACACAACACCACTGAGTATGTGCTCGGAGTATTGCTTGCCGGTCAGTGTTCCTTCAACAAAGTATGGGCCGATTATACGGCCTTGAAGAATGCCGCACCATACGTTGGCTGACCAGCGGACCTGATGTTTGTGTTCTTGCAGCCAGTGGGGATTTTTATCGCACCAATAATGGGCGTTATGCAAGTTGACTTTGCCATTTCGACAGAATTGTGCTTCGTCTGTCCACAGCACATTGTTCTGAAATTCGGGGTTTTCATCGCACTGTATGAGGTACCAGTTGCTGAAGTCCAGACGCTGCCGGTGGTCACGCTCGGACAATTCCTGATGTAATGAAACATGGTACTCATGATATTTGTACTTCGAAAGCGTCCTCCAAACTTTCGACGAAGTCGCGCCAGTTGCCTGGGCCATTTCCCGGACGCTGGCTTCAGGATTGAGGGAAACGAAGGCGAGCCGATCAATTTCAAAGTCTCCATTCAATGCAACATCATTGTTCTTTCTGCCTCGACGCACGTTTACAGATCCGGTGAAACAGAAACGCTCGAACGTTCTTTTAAATACCTTGTGCGATGGAATGGGAGTGTCTGGGCGCCGAGTACAATGCATGCTTGTCGCTAACTGCACATCGCCTTGGGCTTGTACATAAGCGATCACCATGTCTACGTATTCGGCTGTGGAATACGTGCCACGCATGGCCGCTGCCATCCTCGAAATCAAAAGGACAAAGACACGAGTCAGTAACTGCAGTCGTGTTCGTCTGCATCCGTCAATTCACCTACGTCATGCATTTCTCAAAGGCAAGCATGTGCAGCTCGATCACCCACGAAACGAAGTATCTAGATCGACGGATGATAACGGGGCTCGCTTATCCCCCTCCCCCCATGCGAGGGAAACAGTGTCGTCAATGAGGGCGTTTCCGCAGTGAATGGCAGATGCGCTCTTTGGCGCGTAGGTTTCGGTTTCGCCAGCTAAATCAGCCAGATTTCGTCGCTCCGCGGTGATTACCAGTGGCCGCCTTTCAGAAATTTCAAAGCGGCTATGGACTATTTTCAGGAAGGACTTCAATTCGCCCATTTGACTCGACCGCCTATTTCCGCTGGTTAAAAAGTTAATTGTTTTGATTTCTATAATTACTGCCGTAATTAATGTTTGTACACACCTTAAAATGCGCTCTCCCACAGTAAAGGTATCGCCGCAAGTAGCACGCAGATACCTCCTCTCTGTAATTTTTTTAAAATACTGGACACATTGTAAGCAACCGGGCGGATGTAGCAACCGGGCGGAGCTGCGGTAGGTGGCTTGTGGCTTTGACATTCGGTGCAAGTGGCTAAGTATGTCTCTGTTGTCTTGCGCATTTGAGGCCAGTAAAACCTTTCCTTGGCGCGATGAAGTGTTCGCGTAGATCCTAAATGACCCGCAGTTGGATCATCGTGCACAACTCGCAAAACAGATGAGCGGAGAGATTCTGGCACCACCAGAAGAAACCGCGCGCCTATACCGGAGAAATTCTTATATAGAAGTCCATCCCGAACACAGTAACATGAAGTTGACTCTTTCACAGTAGAGAAAAGCGGCACTAAGCTCGAGTCCTCACGTTGTGCTTTTGCAAAGGTGGTGGCATCTGGGAAGGCACGCTGTACAGACGCAATAAGATGGTCAAAACCGTCGGCGTCACATTCCGTTACACGAAGGGGCATCCGGGAACGGCAGTCGGCGTCAGCATGTCGTCGCCCGCTCTTGTATGAGACACTGAAGTTGTACTCTTGCAGGCGCAGGGCCCATCTTGCAAGGCGTCCAGATGGATCACGAAGATTCACGAGCCAACATAGAGAATGGTGGTCGGTGACGATCGTAAAGTGACGCCCATACAGGTACGACCGAAACCGCTGCACGGCAAAAATAACAGCGAGGCATTCTTGCTCAGTCACCGTGTAGTTACGCTCAGGTTTGCTTAGTGACCGACTTGCGTAGGCGATTACGTGTTCTTTTTCCTCGAAGCGTTCAACCAGGACGGCACCAAGACCAACACCACTCGCATCTGTGTGGACCTCTGTTGGCGCGGAAGGATTGAAATGCCGGAGGATCGGTTGCGACGTGAGCAGGAACTTCAGTTGTCGAAAGGAAGCAGAACACTCAGGCGTCCACTCGAAAGACGTGTTCTTATGCAGGAGACTGGTCAAAGGATAAGCTACGTCAGCAAATCGAGGAATGAACCGCCTGAAGTAGGAGCAGAGCCCTAGAAAGCTGCGGAGTTCCTTCACAGATTTTGGTGGTTCAAATGCTTCAACAGCTTCTGCTTTTGCAGGATCAGGCCTAACGCCATGTTTGTCCACGAGATGTCCCAACACCAAGGCTTGACGCTCACCGAAATGGCATTTCTTTGAGTTCAGCACAAGACAAGCCTTCCGTATACAGCGGAGAACAATGCCGAGACGCATGTTGTGCTCGTTAAATGTGCGCCCAAAGATGATGACATCGTCAAGATAGCACATGCGTATCTCCCATTTTAAACCTCGTAGAATAGTGTCCATGAAACGTTCAAAGGTAGCAGGCGCATTGCACAAGCCTAACGGCATAACGTTGAATTCAAAAAGGCCATCGGGAGTTACGAAGGCTGTTTTCTCTTTGTCCTCTGTATGCATCGGGATTTGCCAATAGCCGGATCTAAGGTCTACGGAAGAAAAATAAGAAGCAGAATGAAGACAGTCTAAGGCGTCATCTATGCGCGGAAGGGGGTAGACATCTTTCTTGGTGACGCCGTTTAGCCGCCGGTAATCAACACAGAAGCGCCAGCTGCCGTCTTTCTTTTTGACAAGGTGCGTCAAATGGTAGTGGAGCAGCAGCAGCAGCAACAACAAGGAGGTACACAGAGCAAACTACCGGGACGCATGCTGCGCAGAGTGCAGGAATGACTGTATCTTCGCAAACACAAAAGACGCTCTCGCTCTCTTCACGTGGCGAGTTCTCCATGAGTCCGGCCAAACCCTCACGCTGTATTGAGAGCTCCCCGCTACGACAATCAACTGCTGCACCACACTCCTGCAAGAAATCTATACCTACAATAACGTCGTGGGTAGATCTAGGAATAACGGCAAATTCGGTTGTAAACAGTTTTCCACACAAGCACACGTCCGCGGTACAAACACCAACAGGGCATAACGGGTCACCACTAACACTGCGGAACGTGGGAATAGTTTTCCACGAAAACATCACTTTTTGTCCCAGTAACGCTTTAAAACTAAGGCTCATTACAGAAATTGTTGCCCCTGTATCCACAAGAGCCATAGTGGGCACACCATCTACAAGCACGTTAACTTTGTTTTTGAGCATAAAAACTGGCGGAGGAATATCGGTTGTCAGCGAACGGTATCCAGCGACCTCACCCCATCGGCCGCACTACCTAGTTTTCCGGGGGTGGTGATGAAAGGCGACGCCGCGGCGATGGAGACCGCGGAGCACGTGGGGCAGGTGGTGGTGTTATGCTTCTATCGGAGGCTGGTGATGGGTTCGGGAACCGACGGGTGGCTGGCGGCCGTGTTGGCCATGAAGCGGACGGGGGTCGATAGTTTGCCTGGTACGACACGCGTACAGGCTCTTCTCGAAAGGCTCGGCGACGGTCGCAAAATCTATAGCACACAGGGGAAGGCCGGATTTCGCGGTGGTGCTCGAAGCCTTCATATCCGTCGACCAGCATGGGGTATTTGTCGCGGTTGTCGTAGCCTCTGTGTCCTGTAGCCATCGGGTGTGGAGTACGGTAACGCTGCGTGGGATAGGGATCGCGGCGCTGCTGCTCGTTGTTCAGGCGAAATCGGTTCGCGGGTTCAGACTGATTCGCATATCTATAATCGTCCACGCTCGCTGCATTGACAGATGGTTGCCGTGAAGCAGATGGCAAACCCGGATCGTTGTCTCGAGGGTCGTGGCCAACGCAGCGCCCGCTTTCGTGGCACCGGAGCAGCTCTTCACGTACTATTTGTCTTATCGTGGACGCCAGATCGGATGGTGATAGCGCACTTGTGTCGACGCTGGCCACTGTCGGTAGATTAGCCAAACGGCCAAACTTCGGCGCGATACGACGCATCTTGAGCGCTTCAAATGTGCGGCAATGTTGAATTATGTCCGCTACAGACGTCAGGTTTTCTTTGGCTATCAAGAACTGGTAGACATCTTCAGCTATCCCTTTAAGAAGATGTCCCACCTTATCTTCTTCGCTCATTCCAGCATTGACAAGTCTGCACAGCTTAAGGACCTCTTCTAGGTCTCACCGGAGAGTTGGGCCCTTTGGGACAGGGTCTGTTCAGCTCGCTTCTTCCTCGTGACAGTGTCACCGAAGCACTTCTTCAACTCTTCCACAAATATATCCCAGCTCGTAAGTACGTCCTCGTGGTTGTCGTACCACATAAGAGCAGTGCCCGTGAGCGCAAAAACAACGTGTGACAGCTGAGCGTTGGAATCCCAACCATTATGTTTGCTCACCCGTCGGTACTGCTTCAGCCACTCGTCTACGTCCTCACCGCAAGCGCCGGCAAAGCTTCGTGGCTCCTTGTACAGCTGAGAAGGGCCCGGGGCCGATGGCCTCGGAGATTCCGCTTCTCGGGGCATGCTTCCCGTTGGCGATGGTGCAAGTCCCGCAAGGCGACGGCTGCGACGAAGTTCAACGAGTAGGGATTCCGATGTTGGGGGATCAGGTACCCAGCACCTCCACCACTCTGTTACGGGTGGTGTAGGAGGGTTTATTCGAGGCAGCTGGGCGGCAAGCGATATGGCGGAACTGCACGTCGTTCTCCTCTTCTTCCCTGCTCTGTGTACCTCCTTGTTGTTGCTGCTGCTGCTGCTCCACTACCATTTGACGCACCGTATCAATATATATATATATATATATATATATATATATATATATATATATATATATATATATATATGGGTTGCCGGTGAACGCTTCTCCAACGCGAGCAGTCCGTATTTCTCAATCACGAAACTCTCTAGGAGACGCTGCCTGCGCCAACGTTGTCTCTCGCGGGCGAGCGCGTGCCGGGAGCCACGCGCTCGCCCTCGGCGCGTGCGTGCCTCCCGGCAGGCACGCACCGGTGGCTACCTACTACTACTACTACTACAACTACATACATCGGGGACGCACGACCCACGCCTTAAGGAGCTTCGCCCCTAAAAAAAAATTACAGCGTATCCACGGAGTGAACGATGATGAGTGGGCGAAGCTCAGGATGTGCATCGTAGATCGTGCCGAGTTCCGGATTAATTTAGTTAACGCGCATGCTACGAATCCTCACGGTTCAACTATGCACAATGCACAAGTGAAATCTCCCACCGGCACTTCATTGCAAGTCAATATCCAGTGTGTATATATATATATATATATATATCGCCCCGCCACGGTGGTCTAGTGGTTATGGCACTCGGCTGCAGATCTGAAGGTCGCGGGATCGAATCCCGGCCGCAGCGGCTGCATTTCGATGGAGGCGAAATGTTGAGGCCCGTGTGCTGTGCGATGTCAGTGCACGTTAAAGAACCCCAGGTGGTCGAAATTTCCGGAGACCTCCACTACGACGTCTCTCATAATCAGAGCTGGTTTTGGGACGTTAAACCCCACAAATCAAATATATATATATATATATATATATATATATATATATATATATATATATATATATATATATATATATATATATATATGGGTTTTGCCGGTGAACGCTTCTCCAACGCGAGCAGTCGGTATTTCTCAATCAAGTAACTCGCTAGGAGACGCTGCCTGCGCCAACGTTGTCTCTCGCGTTTGCCGGGGCAGTGTCGAGTTTGCCGGGAGCGCGTGGCTCCCGGCGCTCGCGGCGAGGGCGAGCGCCAGGTGCCACGCGCTCGCCCTCGGCGCGTGCGTGCCTTCCGGCAGGCACGCGCCGGTGGCTACCTACTGCTACGACTACTACTACTACTACTACATACATCGGGGACGCACGACCCACGCCTTAAGGAGCTTCGCCCCTAAAAAGCGTTACTGCAATTTCTGGATACTACTTGGCTCGTGGACCGTCCCTGAGGTTGGACTGTTTGTAACGTAAGTGACACTGTAATACTTTTTAGGGGCGAAGCTCCTCTTAGTCTAACCTTGTCACGCGTCAGGCGTCAGTCGTCAGGCGTAACCCGCGTGCCTCCCGGCACGCGCTCGCCCTCGGCGTTCGCCTCGGCGCGTGCCTCTGCTGTCTTGTGAGAGAGAGAGAGAGAGAGACAGACAGAGAGAGAGCGAAAGGCGCGCGTTGGCTATGGAAACGCTCTTGCTTAGAGGAACGCTGTACCAGCTCGCAAAGAAGGAGAACGCGCCCTCACCAGCGAGAGACAACGTTGGCGCAGGCAGCGTCTCCTAGCGAGTTTCTTGATTGAGAAATACCGACTGCTCGTGTTGGAGAAGCGTTCACCGGCAACCCATATATATATATATATATATATATATATATATATATATATATATATATACATATATATATAGGAACTGGATCTTGACTTGCAATGAAGTGCCTGTGGGAGATTTCACTTGTGCATAGTTGAACCATGAGGATTCGTAGCGTGCGCGTTAACTAAATTAATCCGGACCTCGGCACGATCTACGATGAACCTCCCGAGCTTCGCCCACTCATCATCATTCACTCCGTGGATACGCTGTAATTTTTATGTTCGTTTCTTTTTTTTGGCTCTATCTTTAACTTCTAAAGCTTTCCCTCCCCTCCCTCTTTCCCAGTGCAGGGTAGCCTACCGGGCACAGACCAGGTAATCCACCTGGCCTTCTTATGCCTTTCTCCTCGTCTCTCCTGCCACGTCACCTCTGTGTGATGTATTAGACAGCTTCGCTTGTCATCCACGCTCACAGATTAAAACGACTGATGCTTGTTTTATTAGGTTTGTAATGATTTCCCTTCATGCCTCGAAACGCGCCATGAACCACAAGTAGGCTACTGTGGTCCGTCGGGCGAAACAACCCACAAACTAAATGATGCTTCATGCTCCCCACCATTGACCACTGTACTTTCAATGAATCCGTCTAGAACAGGTTATGAGGGCAGCTTAGCAGCGTGAGCAAGCAGTGAGGCGGCGGTTGTCTGAAATGAAAGACCTATGACGTCAGTCAGCAAAGGAACAGCTTCAATTTAGTTGCAGCAATGTGCAGTAAAATAGTTTTTGGCTCACATTTCGGATTACAAGAACTTCAGAGAGGCTACGAGCAGATTTTTCCGGCTTGTGCGTCTTGTACGGCAGGCGAGCACACGAAAATTCTGTACCACAACAGTTTACATTTGTGGGCAACCCATCCCAGAAGTCCTCACGTTTAGGGTATTGGTGCAACTGAAAGAACGCCGAAACCATCAAAAAACCTTCTGCTACTACTCATCAGACAATCTATCTCACTAAACGAATTGCCAACAGGAGAAGGGACATGGAGGAGAATGAGCTGCGCGGATTAGTGCAGGCATTTTCTTTCAAGCTGCGTCATCTATGCGTTACCCTAGCTTCACCTCTATGCTGCAGAAAAAATGAAAATTCATGCCTCACCAGACAAGCATTCAAACCGGAATTAGGCCTACCGCACTAAACATCAACAGAAACATTCGTTCAGCTAGGCATTCGTAACACAGTCGGCGAATTCTGTGCAGCCGACGTCATCAAGCAGAAATGGAGGAATAAATTTAATGCTACAAAACACTAGGTAGACAACAACGCAGATGGCGCGGCTTAGAAAAATAAAAGCAGGCAAAAGTATCTTCATTAAACTAGACCACAACTTTAAACCAGAAATCGATGGAGCGACAGACCTACCGTCATCACTCAGAAAACGGCAAGCCATTAGACCTTTACCTAAACATATGCACCCCGTACACGTCAAGGCTAGGAGGGTGGTCAGAGATTTGGATCTCCGTAATGTATACAAGGACGAACCGGGTGTCATTTACGTCGATGCAGCTGAATACAAGACTCCCTGCAGAGCGTTCGCAGTGCCGGGATTTAGGGGAGAACAGTGCAGTCACATGCGCCTCCATCCGTTTACATACAAGGGCTGAGGAGGCAGTCATCGCTTTTGCCATGACTAATTCGCAGGCTGATATCATCAGCGAGTGAAACTCCGCCGTACACAAGTTTTCCTGGGACAGAGTGGCAAAATCTACTCAAAATATTCGGATCCAAATGTCCTTTCCAGATAGAGACTTTGAAATGATTAGAGTTGCAGCACACTCCGGCAGTTATGGAAATGGGGCGCCTCACCAGGCAGCCCGAGGTTTAACTGGTCGGGCGGAGAGCACTTCCAGTATAGGGACAGTCAAGGATATCCTAGTAACATTTCATGATATTACCCACCACTTCTGCTTTGGACGAAGAATGTTTCCGCTCCCACATAAGAAGCTCAGTAAAGAGCAGGAAACCACCTGGAGGAGACTCCAGACTAACCTCTTCCTTAACTCAGTAGTCCACTCCCGTATGTTTCCCACGCAATTTCTTCCTTCATGCACACTGTGCGATGAGAGAGCTACCCCTAATCAAATACTCTGGGGATGGAAGGAAGACCTGTCACCTCTAGAATTGGGGGAAGTCTTGTTTCCGGACTACTGGGAGGCCCTGATGCGCAGCTCAGACCCGGACACACAAGAACAGGTCGTCAAGCGCTCCCTTGAGGTCGCCAGCAGACTTGACCTGCTGGCCATCTAGTACGGCGTTGTAACCCAGCCTTATATACAGCCAATTCTATTAAGTAAAGATTTTTCCTCCCTCTCCCTCATCATCATCATCATCATCATCAGCCTGTTTAGGTCCACAGCAGGACGAAGGCCTCTCCCAACGATTTCCAATCCACCCTATCCTGAGCGAGTTGGTTCCACTTTATGCCTGCAAACTTTTTAATTTCATCGCTCCATCTAACCTTTTCCCTGCCTCTGTTACGTTTTCCCTATCTTGGTATCCATTCCGTTGTTCCTACTGTCCATCTGTTATCTTTCCTCCTCATGACATGTCCTGCCCAGGTCCACTTCTTTCTTTTAATTGATATAATAATATCGGCTATTCCTGTCCGTTCTCTGATCCATTCCGCTCGTTTTTTAACTCTTAGCATTTTTCTTTCCTTTGCACGTTGCGTGCTCCTTAATTTTATCCCTAGTTTTTTCGTTATCCTCCACGTTCCTGCGCCGTACGTTAGTACTGGGAGAATGCAGTGACTGAATACTTTTCGTTTTAGTGAGAGCGGTAAGTTTCCAGTCATGATTTCGTAATGCCTTCCGAATGCGCTCCAGCCCAGCCTTATTCTACGGAGAATTTCTTTTTCGTGGTTAGGAGTTCCTGTTAGTAACTCTCCCAGGTATACGCATTCGTTTACACATTGTAAGGGTTCATAGTTGATTTTAGATTCCTGTTCCTTAGCTAGGCTATTGAGCATAACTTTGGTCTTTTGCCTATTCATTCTTAATCCAATTTTACTACTTTCCCTGTTTAGGTCATAAATCATGTTTTGTAGTTCGTCTCCATTGTTGCTAAAGAGCACAATGTCGTCTGCGAACCTTAAACTGCTGAGATATTCTCCGTCTATTCGAATTCCCTTGTCTTCCCAGTCTAGACGTTTAAAGATTTCCTCTAAACATGCAGTGAATAGCATCGGGGATATCGTATCTCCCTGTCTCACACCTCTCTCGATCGGGATTTCTCTGCTTCTCTCATGTAGGAGTAGTGTGGCTGTGCAATCTTTGTATATGTTGTTGATGGTTTTCACGTATATGTCAGGTACCCGCTGTCTACGTAGAGCTTCTAGAACTGCTTGTATTTCTATCGAGTCAAATGCTTTCTCGTAGTCGATAAACGCCATATAAAGAGGTTTGTTATATTCCGCGTACTTCTCAATTACTAGGTTGATAGCGTGGCTGTGGTCCATTGTCGAGTAACCTTTCCTAAAACCAGCTTGTTCTCTCGGTTGATTAAAGTCGAGTGTTTCTCTTATCCTCGTAGAAATTACTTTTGTAAATAGCTTGTATATTACTGGTTGTAGGCTAATTGGTCTATAATTCTTTAACTCCTTTATGTCACCTTTCTTGTGGATAAGGATTATATTCGCATTTTTCCAACTGCGTGGTATATTACATGTCTTGACATATTTCGTGAAGAGCGATGCAAGTTTTTAAAGTACAATATCTCCTCCGTCTTTAATCAAGTCGGCTGTTATACCATCTTCACCAGCTGCTTTACCGCAGGACATGCCTTTGACAGCTTTTTTGACTTCGTCAGCGGTTATACATGGAATTTCATTGTCCTGCTCAGATTCTATTTCTATTAAGGTTGTATGGTCTGTCTGAGAACTGTACAGTGCAGAGTAGAAATCTTCTGCTACTTTTACTATTTCGTTGAAACTGTTGATAAGGTTACCTTGTTTATCTTTTAGCGCATGCATTTTGTTTTGCCCTCTCCCTCTCTGTGGCTCAAATATGTGGTGATGTATTTACATGAAGGTGCGTGCGTCTCTCTCGTTCTGCTCGCGCAACTTCGTGGAGTGCTTGTTGTCTTTCTCTATTTCTTATATATCCTGGTAGTTCGTTGTCTTGTTCTGTGCTCGCACCCTTCCTAGTCGTTGACGCGCGCTCAGCATTTTTCATTGTGGCGCACTTCCTGGAGGGGCTTCCTCTCTCTCGCGCTGTGCGTGAGGTAATCTCGCCCTGCACTGCCTGTCGCATGCTTTGTAATTGCAGCTTGGGCTTTCAGTATATCTTGTAAGACACTGCCTGTCGCGCAGTACATAACTGCAGCTTCTGGACTCAATGGGTCTTTATTGATTTCGATGGAGGCCAAAATGCTAGATACCCGTGTGCTACGTCATATCTGTCAATGCATTTTAAACGAACCCAGGTGGTGAAAGTGTCCGGAGCTCTCCACTACGGCACTGTTTTTTTTTGCAGTGTTTTTATTCTATTTGCCCTACACCAACGGATGTTGAGCCGCGCTCCTGATATGGGCAGCAAAAATGGAATATTTCCTGGCCCGAATAACAAGTTTTATTACATTTCTTAGTTATATTGTCGATTCTTACGAACAATTGACTCCATTTGGTGGTGAAATCCCCACAGAGGTTAGACAGTAATCTAGAATGTACACCTATCTGCCCTGTCTGCTGCCTCCTGCTTAGGACGTCCAGTACATTTGCGCCAACTTAGGGCCGCACAGAATCGTCGAGACGTTATACAGTACTGGACGTGTGTACACGCCAATTAAACGTGCAATTAAACGTGATTACATCGTATGTCCCCTTGTTTACGCACCTGACTCTTCGCACTCCCAGCACCGATTACAAAAGGCTTGCACACTAACAACACTGACAACAGATTTCCATGAGTTCGTAGAGAGTAGTTAATGTCTGAAAGGCACCGGTCCCTTAAATTTTTGCTCTGTGAATATAATATCAACGTGGAGCATTGAAGATAGAAAGAAAGCGTCAGGCAGGTATACTGCCTGATGGAAACCATATTGCTTAGCACGAATTATGCATGACATGTCATATGAGAAACCTTATATAGTACAATAAAAGACACTTCAGCGATGACTTCGCAAGATTTATCGGGAGTTCCGGAGCGTTGTAGAAAGCAGTAATCATAATTCAAGACAATTCAATGGCAGTGCGGTTGCCATTTACCTCAGTCAGCTACTCTACAGGAGTCGTTCACGTGACGGGCAGACGCATTCGCAAACAGAATACAATATCCTTGCAGAAAACAAATGAGTTTCTAATGTTTTTTGCGTAAAATGCTCAATCAGAACGAACAATTTAACCCACGGCTCAAGAACCTTGTGTGCCACCTTGATGGAACATTTCCCTTTTCTGTCTTCTGTAGAAACTTGAGGGGGGGGGGGGGGGGCGTAGAGTAAGATGTATGTTCAGAATGGCGATGCCACAAAAATGGATTTCACAACGTAGCACGTCTACTAACGCTGCGCTGGACACGCGGAACTCCTCTGCATTTCCGACTAGACATTTCAACACTATCAACCATGTCGTGCAAATATGCATCCTGAACAACCTCTGACGCCAAGGCGTTTCCACTTTCAATGTTTAAATGTTCTAAAGTTTCTAGGGTGTAGGACGGCCTACTCATGCGCACTAGATCGGCTGAACAACCGCCCATTCGAAGAAAAGAAGGTTCTAGGCAGTGACCTCTAGAGAGTTACAGGCAAGTCGATATCATGTTGTTGCTGCAATTTGCCTGAGAAACCGGGCATGATGAGAGATTATGACTTTTGTGTAAGCAACGCTGATATCTGAGATCCGGCAAAGGCTCTTCTCTGCTGTGCTTCTTTCAAACCGGAATTCCCCTTCTCCAGCACAGGCTGGCCCACCAAAGGTTTCTCGTTACAGACATTGTCTTTATTTATCTTTTTTTTCATCTGTTTATCGACAGAAAACCTCATTCAACCTTTACCGTGGCGCTTCTCACCTGACTCTCGCGTGCTGTGTGTCCCTAAAGCGACAGCTGCGCGCTTGTAACAGACAGAGACAGGATCCACAGGGCGCGGTGACCGTATCCGATCACGTGTAGACCGTCACGTCGGCTCCCTAAATGAACGGCAACAGGGCCCTCCTATACTCAGCTCGTTAGAGTGCCCCAGCGGCATAAACTACTTCCCACATCGTTCGCACTTAACTCTCGGAACAGCAACGTATTACTTCAGCCGGCTGAGCGGCGAGTGGTTGCCCCATCCCGTTTATCGATTTCCCGCCTGTGTTGTCGGCTAATGTTGTTCGTCAAATCGTGTTATAGTTGGTCTCGCTGCACTTCGTTATCCAAATAGGCTGTGGACTATGATCGCAGTAATGGTGCCTCCACGGCACCTTGACTGGCGGTAATATATGTCGAATTATATTGACGCAAACAGACTGCGAAGCAATTATAAGGAAAGAAATTTGTAACTAAATTATGGCTTTCTTTTCCAGGTGGGCTCTTTTCCATCCAACACTACTGCTACTACTACAACTACTACTACTACTAGTTATAATAATAAGAACAATAATAATACAATTTAATCATTGTGATCTACCTAGCACAGCTAAGTGACACAGAGAAAAAGTAAATGGAATACTTAACACGTATATACTTACATGATAGAACACACAACGAAAGAAAACCATGCATTTGTTCAATCAATCAAGATTTATTTCACGAGAAAATTTTAAGTGGTCTTTACGGATAAAAGGTGCTCTAGGTAGCTTGACTCGACAATTGAAGCGAGCGTAAAGTGAGCAAATGAAAATAACCATTTGGGGTGGTTTGTCACCGAAAATATAAAATAAAATGTTAGATGATATAAAGTGCGAACAGCGAACGTTTTTTCAAGCCGATTTATAGGAGAATGCCCTACAAGAACGCTATACAGAAAAAGAACCATTTGTTTGGTATATTTAGCGATATGCAAACAATTCATGCTCGTGGTGCCGAAATGTGCTTCAACTACCAAACAAGCAATGACAAATGATCAGGCTAGAATGTCAGCAACAAGTAAATGATTTAGTGCTTGGGGAAGCACTCAGGATGAATTGCGTGTGTGTATGTGCGGGTGGGGGGGAAGGCAAAGTGGGTAAAGTAGTTCTCAGTTATTTCATCCGCTTATTTGCCTATTTGGCTGCGTGTATTATTAGAAACTGGCTATGTATAAATGGCTTCTGGTGTTTACCTGTTAAATCTTATCCTGGCTCTTATTGGTGCTGTTTGCTGTACGCTTACTTTGACAAATCATTCACAGCATGCAGTATTGCTACTTTCCAAACGCACGTGGATTCACCGCTCTCACTGCAACTGCACTAACTGTGAATATTTAAGCATTCTTTCATCTTGTGATACCATTAATTGGGTACATATGACTTATCAGAATTCTACCTATTGATTTCAACTTCTTGGTAGCGCCAAGAAAACAGCAGGCGCCGTGGTTTAAACCGCTGCATATACACTCACTGTATAGTCCTAGCGTTATGTTACATGGGAACAGATCGGCAGAATATTCAATAAGGGTTCAAGTCAATAACTAATTCGTTGTATTCTTTCAATGCACGGGGAAAGCTCGCCTATGCTGCTTTCTCTACGCGGGATAATAAACATTGCCGTTGTTGGGATCCTTTTACCGCTGCCACCGCTTGTCGTGGACTCGTGTCGCCTTCAGGCCAGGAGTCCACGGGGCAGGAGGGAAGAGTACGAGGAGTTGGTTTGAGAAGAGAATATTTACATTTATTTACATGGTTTGAAGGTGATGGCCGAATCTCAATCAATCCTCTATCGAATCCCCTCTCGAATCCTCTCTCGAATCCGGGGTGCTCCCGTGGATTAAGTAATCAGCGTCGTCCGGTGACGCCTTCTTGGGAGGGCCCAGTCGACGCTTCCTCTTCCAATCGGAGGTTGAAGGTCCGAAGGGGAAGAAGGTTGTGGACCTCCCCCTTTTTCTTCGAATGTGGCCGAGGTCACACGTACGCAGCCGGACCATACGATGGCGCATCTGGACGTCTTCCGGTGACACACCTCGACGTCTTCCGGCCAGAGGTAACGAGGAAATCGTTACCGGCACTCGACCCGTTCGACACGTTTTTCTGTAGCGACACCTGCGTTAACAAGTTTCTGCTGGCGCCGCCCCGTCTCCGAAGTCCCGGACGTAACAGCTCCGTCCGCCGGCGGGAGACCCGACCTGAGGGTGACCAGCATACCAGGTCGGCCGAAGTGTCGGGGTTCGATGAGCTCTCCGTGGGCCACTGTTGACGACGAAAGCTCCGGTGTGGCGTTCTCACACATGCCTTGGTGGCTCTCGTCCTGGGCACACACGTAAACAGACACACACAACTACAGGCACGGGAAGTGCCCTGCCCGCACTAGGAGCCATCGAGTCCAAAATAACTAAACCAATCTGCCTCACATTTCTCAAATTAAATGAAAGCAGCCTTCGAAACAGTTGTAAACATTCGCTGAAGCTCCCAATTTCTATCCCTGAATTAATTTGAGCTTACAGTTTACATTCGTCATCATTTCCACTCGATGAACTACATTTGTGAGCTATCGAAATCTGCAGCAAATCCACCAGGCTCCACATTTCTAAACCAGTGCATGCCTCACATATGACCCCGAACTTTTGTTCCCAAAATTTTGTGCCGTCAAAGTGAGTCATCATGTTCCCGTGAGCAGACGAAAGAACACTGTCGAGCTGCATTAGAGCAGAAGCTAAATACGCAAATGTGCTCTAATAAACATTACAAACCTATGCCGCATAACAACAGGAACACTAACCATATTCAACATCCGCCTACGCACGTCCTAGTGCTACTTAAACTTTGCACTCCACGGATGTACTACAATACTAGCTCTCTGACTTTGCGGTCACAATTCTTACACTTCAGGCACCCTATATAAAATAACCTTGCTCTCGTCCACACACTGCACATACCTTTAAAGCAATAAACAGAAAACAAAACTCGCTAAAATTATGCGCAAAACTCAATAAGAATATCCATGCTTATTGATCACTCTTGCCTAAAAGCTAACTCAAAGCACTGCCACTATATACGCACTTGTTGAAAAAACGCTAACCTGATTTTTTTCCAGCGTCCGCGCAATACACATGAGTATAAAGCAACCGAGAAAACTCTCGCTAGCATGACGCTCTGAAACTCGCTTAATACCATTGGTTATGAAACCTCAAACACTTTCGCGGTTTCGCACGCCCGCTGTATAAACCGCAACACGATTCCTTGCATTCGAACTGAATGACGCGCATATCAAACATAACACTATTTCAAAACATTTGCGGTCATACGATACTTCGAACTCAATCTCTTAAACGCATCTCAAACCTTTCAGTCTCACACTGACTAACCTTTCAACAAACAACTCGCTTTCTCACTTTCACTTTGCCTTCACACTCACTATCGGCTCAACAAAAAAGTTACAGTTCACAGAATTCAACCTAACATCAACAACATAGCTACAAAAGCAAATCTCAGACTACACGTGGAGATAAAGAAACATCACTCCGCAAGGCTAAAATAAACAAACAAACAAAAATGTCTTTCTAACAAGTCTTCCGTTGAAAAGCCTCGGTCTGTTTCCCATTTTTGAGACGTACTCGCGGTGGTCGCGCTCGGAACGCTTTTCTTGCACAGGAAACGCAAAACGCGAGACACCTGTTCGACTCTCCGCACGGCGCCACTATCCTCGCCATCGCCTTGTCTGCGCTACCGTGGTCGCATTGTTCGATCACTTCGCGACGACCCCTGACCTTGCACACCCGCCGCGACAATGCTGCACCATGAAGAGGACGGGAAGATAATTGCAACCGGCCCTCGGACTGCTTCCGCGCAGAGTGCACCTCTCTTCCCGCTTTCGTTCGGCGGCTCCTACGTATTCTCCGCCGATTTGTCGTGGGTGGCAACCACATCTTTCTCATTTTTCTGCTTCTTCGTTTGAAGCCCAACTTTAAACATTCCACGCTCTTCGCGGCGTTCCTTTCTCTGCGACGCTTTTTCGGCCTATGCCGCTTCTTTCTGCGCCTTTTGGAGCCCTTCGCTTCCTTTTCGTGCACCTTTTCAACTTTAATGCTCTCGCTAGCTGGCTGATCCTCGCAGTCTAAATGATTTCCAGCAAAATCATCCGTCCCTTCACTCTCCTGACTGGCGGACCGCTTCAAACACTTAGGAAAGTTGCAGCTGTCTGCTTCTAAGCTATTTAGCTCGCACACATGGGAGCTACCCTCGACTGCAACCTCCTCCTCACATTGCGCTTCACTGCGCTCTCCTGGCCGTTCACTGGTGTTCTGGCATGACGTGTCGAAATAACCCTGGACATCGCATGCAAGATCCACCGTCACGACGTCCTCATTTTGTATGCGTGCCAAATCGTCCGCAACCTTTCTAGGCGCTTCTCTTTCGTCCCATTGGCACGATACTTCGTCGCGTTTTTTCCGGCCTTCAATGGCCTCCACTTTCACTGTGGCATCTTTGTCACCAAAGTTCACTTCGCTAGTGAACGTGCTGCTACTCTCGCATGCGCTAGCCCTTTGTTCGGCTCTGACCTCCACCGCGCACGCTACCATTTCGCACCTTTCGTGCGCTACTTCCGCAGATACCTTACCTCGCTGCTCTTGCCTGCGCCTTTCGTCCTCAATTCTTTCCTTTATTTCCCTTTCCTGATTAATTAGAATTAAAGTCCCGAAATATTCAATGTCCTCCGGATCGCTACCACTTTCTACTATTATGTTTCGAATTTCCGATTCAGGCAAGCTCTCATCCACGTCTAAATCAAACTCCTCACACAGCATCAACAGGCTAGCTTTTGTCAAACTCGTCAAATCCATGGTGACCACTTTAAACTTTGACTCGGCTTTCGAAAAAATGTAGAAATCAACCCCACCAGCGTTTCAATTCTGGTCCTAGAGAAATTGAAGCCTGGTAAATTCTACAGAATTAACGAAAGCCCACACTAGCAGTCCCAAGTTGCCTAGTCCTTGTCTACCTTTTTGAATTTATTAATCACTTTCTTAATCCCTCAGTCAACTCCCAATCCTACGTAACTCTTCCTCCTCTGCACCTATCCTTTCAACAACATCAGTAATCAATCTCAAGCTCCCTGTTCACTCCCTCACGTCCACTACCAATAATTCTGCATTTTTCCACAAACGTTAATGGGTTGCCTTCAGCAGCTTGTTTACATCCCCTTGAAAGCTGCTTTCTGCTGAGATACGCACTACCACAATTCTAGGCAGTTGTACGATCGAGCTTTTAACGGTCCTAGGCTAAAAGACTCGATGACTCTCAAGCACAAAGCCAGGCACTCACCCAACACCGTGCAGTCGTGGTACGCTACGAGGATCCCGCCGTCTTCCAGGTCTAGGGCTTTCGGCCGGTCCTTTCTCCATGGAGCCTCCGGTTCATCACGCCGCTCGTCATCCGTCGTCGTGGTTCATATCCCACCGCTTGCCAGCCAGTTGTTGGGAGCCCTCCGCTGCCACCATTTGTCGTGGACTCGTGTCGCCTTCAGGCCAGGAGTCCACGGGGCAGGAGGGAAGAGTACGAGGAGTTGGTTTGAGAAGAGAACATTTACATTTATTTACATGGTTTGAAGGTGATGGCCGAATCTCAATCAATCCTCTATCGAATCCCCTCTCGAATCCTCTCTCGAATCCGGGGTGCTCCCGTGGATTAAGTAATCAGCGTCGTCCGGTGACGCCTTCTTGGGAGGGCCCAGTCGACGCTTCCTCTTCCAATCGGAGGTTGAAGGTCCGAAGGGGAAGAAGGTTGTGGACCTCCCCCTTTTTCTTCGAATGTGGCCGAGGTCACACGTACGCAGCCGGACCATACGATGGCGCATCTGGACGTCTTCCGGTGACACACCTCGACGTCTTCCGGCCAGAGGTAACGAGGAAATCGTTACCGGCACTCGACCCGTTCGACACGTTTTTCTGTAGCGACACCTGCGTTAACAAGTTTCTGCTGGCGCCGCCCCGTCTCCGAAGTCCCGGACGTAACACCGTATACATGTGTGGAAATGTGTTACTGATTGCTAGCATTTCAAATGCGCGGCTGTGCGCGCCCGGCTGTTGTGGGGCAGCAATGAACGAAGGTGCGGATGAGCGGTGTCTCGTGCTGAGCAGGAGGATCAAGCCCAGGGTAACTGTTAATAGACAGAATATTAACTTTTAATTTTAAGCCCATCTCTTACTTTGCCAACCCCGTATTGTTCTGCACTCCTTAGAAAGGAGTGCAGAACAGGCAGCTCACGCTGGTGACATGGAGACTTATTTGCCAATCCCCCACAGTGGGGGTGAACCGTAAAGCTCAACCGAACAAGAGCAAGAACAGGACATGGTGGCCCGTTCAGCGCCAGACACTGCTCATGCGCGTCTTCATCCAAAGCCGCACCACAACACTCACGTGCACATAGCCGCGCGGCTGACATAATAACGGTTCCTATGAGAGGCAGATTGCCGCGCAGCAAACAACCAGCAACCAACGGAATAAGGGACGCAGGGCTATTCGCAGCATCCAGTTGGCGCTGCCTGCTTGACAGATGGGTGTGCCTGCCGTGTCGTAGTGGCTATATCAAGTGGCGTGGTCGATACTGGGACACGTGTGACCTAGACAGCCGAAGTGGGTGGGGCCCAATCAATATGTGGATCCGGAGGTTCATAGAACGGGCGTAGCAGCTCTATTCCAGCCGCTCATAGGCCAAGCCGCCTCAGAAGACGAAAAAGGGAGTACTCCTAAAATATCACGCCATTCCTGCTATTTATTTGGCACCTGTACAAATAAAGGTTGTGATGACGTCGCTGTGCCCGAGAATAAGGAGCGATAAAAAAGTATTGGTGGAGGCCTCGACCCTCACCACTGCTGGAGTTTCCCATTGTCCATTTCCACAATCTGCGATAGAGAGATATTCCCACACACTTCGGAAAATTATAGAAACGTTATTGCGCGTTTCACTTCCCCAAGCGACATGCTGGTTTGATTGATTTCTGCGGTTTAACGTCCCAAAACCAGTTCTGATTATGAGAGACGCCGCAGTGGAGGTCTCCGGGAATTTCGACCACCTGGGTTTCTTTAACGTGCACCGACATCGCACAGCACACGGGTCTCAACATTTCGCCTCCATCGAAATGCAGCCGCCGCGGCCGGGATTCGATCCCGCGACCTTCGGATCTGCAGTCGTGTGTCATAACCACAAGACCACCGTGGCGGGGCGACATCCTGGTTTGAAAGAAGCGTGGATGTTCTGCTTAAGTACGAGAGAAATTTGCTGTCTCTAATACTGTCTTCGTTACAGAACCGAGTACTTAAAACCTTAGCAAGAAAACCACTCATCCACTCCCGCATGATGTGCACCGCCAGTTTTTTCGCGTTTTCTCGTTTCAGTGGCAATAAATATATGAACTTATTATATGGATTATTTTTGTCGTAGGAAAGTGCAATGACGTTCTTACCAAATTGCGAGGAAATAAAACAACAGTGACCTGCTGAACCAATTACAGGCTTACAATGGTGGAAATAAAAGTACAAGTGAACAATTCAGAATAATTAAAAATTTCCTCGAGAACTTAAGTAACGACTCAAGACGTCAAAGAAAACTACCGCGACTTTCAGACTCCTTCACGATGAAGAAAATCGTTAGCAGCATACTAAGATTTCGTTTTTTTTTTTTTTTGCGAAGCTTTTTTGTGTGGCCTATATCGGCATAGCTGTCGTTGTGGCCGCCACGCCCAAAGCCCCAGAAAAAAGGAACCCATGGCGCTTTAGAAAAGGAATGTGTTCTTATCAGTTGTTACCAACCACCAACCAAAAGTGGTGCTCGCATTGGAACTCGGGTCCCCACCATCCGAATGCAAAGGTTAACCACTAGGCGGTACAGCCACGTTTGCGAGAAGTAAACATATTCTAACTGTGTGCATGCTTGGGATTTTTTATCACCGTGTTTAGAACTTTCTCAGAGCTAGAAAGAAACAGCATCGGGAGAGAAAAGAAGGAATTAAAGAAAGAGAGAAGGGAATAAAGTGATTTCTTGTATTGTCTTGCGTGTGGCTCTGCCCGGATCTGATACTATATGGGTATCAGCTAGTAGTAGAAAGAAAGAATAGAAAGACAGAAGTCACACGCCGCGTATGTACTCTGTGGGTAGGCACACGGGTACGAGTAACCCATGAATGAATTCAGCTAATATCTATCCAGTCAACGGAAATTCAAGGAATCCCGATAGTGTTCCTTGAGGGAGAAGGTTGAGTGTACCCAAGACACACTTCAGTTGCTCTTCGTTTTCTGGGCAAAGAAATGCCCGGTGATTTTTTGTCAGAGTTAGGCATCCCAGTACGTCACTTCGTTTTGTGACAAAGACATATGGATATATACGTTGGCGCCAAAACTTTTAATTTTCTCTATGATAAGTAAAAGGATGGCAGCCATATAAATAATTATATTGCTGCTTCAAAGTAGTAGGAGGCCCCAATCGGTAAAGTGCTGAAATGATTGGCAAAGCAACGATCACCCTCAAGGCGCTTCGTCCGTGCCATTATAAAAATAAAAAACTCACGATAAATGTACATGGCTATAGTCCTCGGAAGCAGTGCGCAGGACCATTTGTTTTCAATTTCCTAGAGAACGTCACATATTGAGAAGGGTTCTTTAGAGCACAAGCGCTGCCTTACTACAAAAGAAAGCAATGTAAAGTGGGAATGTGTTTATGTAAAATTGGTGCTACTGATGGTCACGTACTTTCAATGGATGTTGACGCCATCAAGAAACTTCACGTGTAGGTTGCTACGGTTCGTTTCCTCCGCTATAATAGCATGCACCAAAGGCCTTAAACAAACTGGCGTGCAATATAATCACATAAATTTCTGGGCATGCCATGAAGGAAAGTAAAAACAGATAGTGCGGATTATAATGCAAAAGATGAAAATTGTAGTTGTTTCGCAGAATACAGCTGGAATTACCGCTTATGGTAGAACTTAAGTATGTTGTATAACGTGTTTTATGCCGGTAGAAATACAACAGCTGTATATCGACAGAGAACACAACGCGTTTTTTGTTTCTATGGTTCTTTCTTTCTGTCTGTCTGTATAATTTCTTTAGGACAATAAGGAGGATTGCCCTAGGTTACACGGCTAAATGCAAGCATTGCCCGAGTGGGTCATGCCACCCATAACGCTGCAGAGATAAGTGTTTACTGTTTTTGAAGGAAAAGATCCCTGTTGCTGTTTTTAGTACACAGCGGTTGTTTAATGTGCAAATAAACGGAAGTACGCTCGGTACTATGGACTATCCTGGCTTTAAATCACAGTCGTCCTATCTGCCAAGGCCAGTTCACATAGTCACAAAGCTTTGGAAGAAACACGGTCCAGGAGAATTTGTGTGTGGAATCAACATGGGCGATTATAGGAGGAGGATTGAAGCGCGCTTACGTTAGGAGGGGTTAAACAATATTAACACTTACTTCCGTTATAAAGAATACGACAAGATTCATTTTACTGCAGGACATTACTCTTGGCAGGTAGTTTCAAAGAGATGTCAAGCACGAAACAAACCTGTGTGGTCTTTCATTTCGCATTGATAAAACGTGACTCTATATGTGAAGTAAATAAGAGGGCACTCACGGGTGTGCAAAAAACTCATTGGGCTACGTTACGCCCACGTCCCTTCCCCCTTGCAATGATAATCTACTTTGCTCTTCTGTATGATATGCAAATTTGTGTGGTCTGAATTTTACCGCTGGTGAGCGCCTCGTTTAAGAATGCCTTAAACAGGGCCCTTAGTGTTCGATGAAAAGTAAAGCGCGGGTAAAATGACAACGACCGGGGAAGCTAAGCGCGGACTTAGCGGTTTTCGTGTGGCCGCGGTGGCGAAACTGGCCCACAGTCTCACAGTCTACACTTCTTTCTAATCATGCATAAAGGGTGGTCTGTTCAAAAATGGAAGGATTTCTTTGAGTACGTCTTAACTAATTGATTGTCGTACAACTTACTGTGATACCTTATTTCTTTTTCCGCATACCTCACTCGATGAGAGGCCTGGCTAAGCAAGTGACAATCGTTGTTAGCGTAGGTATATATATTCAAAACTTGTTGCATCAATTCATCCTTGGCAAATGTGTGCCTTCGTGGTTGTCGTACAATGTGCTAGCGTTGTCGGCCAGGACTAAATAGACTTGCGAAAGTTTCCGATGTAGGAAGTGATGATTTCCTCCGGCAGCGCTCACTTATTTCTCGGGTAAATCTACAGCGTCCTCAAAAACGTCAGCGTGGAAGGTCTGCGGAATCCTAGAGCGCTTAACAGACGCCGGCGCAGCCCCGGTGGTGGCTACTTTTTCCGATAGGGATTACGTCACGAATGAGGTCTCACTGTAAGCCGCTGGGCCCATTTCAGAAAACTTCTATTTCGTAAGTATTTCTTGCGATCTGTCGCACGACTTCGTTAATGATATCTGCAGCTCTAGTATTGACTGAAATATTCCGTTGGGAATTTTTAATAGCGTGACGCTCAAACTCGACAAAACTCCGGGTCGCGTTAACAAAAGCTATGATTACCATTACATTAGCGTGTGTACACTTCTTATTGCAATGCCCATTGTTCCGCATTTGAGCGCACACGTCTTTTTTCTGTTGTGCTCATGCCCTCCCCACTACTACATAAAGGCTGGCATGCGGCACAGGAAGGAGGTATGCACCAGCAGCTTGTAACATAGCATAGCCATGTATAGTATACTATAGCAAGGGCGGAAAGAAGAGGAGTGACCTGAGGGTGAGGAGGAAGAAAATGAGAAGGGGAGAGTGTTGTGGAGTATTGTTTATGCGCCACAGAAAGTGGAAATGGGCCAAGGACTTCTTCGCATAGCAAAGCATTGGTGGTGGAAATGAAAAGTGAGGGTGAGGGCGTGTGATTTGATGGTAAGGATGAGAGAAAGGAGGGCACAGGGCAATATAGAAATAGATAAAGAAAAAAGGAAAGACGACACAGAGATGTAGACAGTCATAAGAAAAGACATGGAAATGAATAAAAATGAAATCGATCTGCGCTAGCAAGATGGAGGCGCTTAATAGCCAGCTTCTCTGCTTACTGAGATTGCGCAAGCGTGCAAATGGCCGCATTTGTTTTTCTTTTGTTTAGTTTTGTTGTTGTTTATGTTGTTGTTTTTTCTAAATACGAGCGCAGAAGTGGTCGACAGCTTTGACCTCAAACAGCACGAGGCTCTCATGTCCGACACGTCCAGCGGTGTGGTGGCGTGCAGAGGACAGGACACCCTTCCGCGATGCTGCCATGTTTCTCTTCCTCACAGGACCATGGCCTGTGCTCGTGTTTCTTTTTTCATGAAAGTGTAATTATTTAGCAGTGTCAGCCCTATGTACTGCGCGGGAATATTTGTGCGTTTACAATACTAAACCTCCAAAATGAAACCATAATGCCTACTAAAAATGACAACATCGGTGGGCTAGCTAGCGTGTAATAATCCTATATGTTTTTTAAGAGAAATGCATTTAGAAGGATCCCGTTCATTATTATCAGATGTAAGATATACCAGCGCACTTCTAATGGCGCAATTTTCTAGTGTCTCCACTGTGGCAATCAAACAAGGACAAATAGCGTTCATTTTTGCTGTTTTTTCAGGGCTTTTGTTACTGTTCTAAATAGTGTGTTTTCTGACCTATATAACACGAAGTGTTCGATATGAGCAGCAATATTTTAAGAATATTCCACTTCTATGTTTAGTATATCACCTTCCCAGCACATTTTACAAAAAAAAAATTGTTGTTATCGCTATCCTCGTATCTCCATGCACCGGACTACAACACCCAACTGAAGATACGAACAGGCTTGGGTTTTAGTAAAGTGTTTTAGCAAAATCAGCTTCTCTCACCTTCCTATACTCTTCCCTGTTTAGAGCGGCAACAATGTCGCGCACTACAAACCGGTATCAGTTCTGCCTTTTTTGCTTGTTCTCTGCAACCATTGCTGAAAACCTACCGCTGTGGTCGGCTAAGCGCAAATGCCACCATGTCGTCGTGCTACCTTGAGCCACCGGTGTTTTCTGCAATCTTTATGAGTAGGATTGTCTAGTTTTACTTTCTTTGCAAGCCAGCAAATAGATCTGAAGGATATCCAAGAGGAGGCCAAGGTTGGTTGGTTTCTGCGGAAATAAGCATGCTTCTCGGGAAATGTTTCACTCTGGGAAAACCCCACTGTTTTCGAAGGATAATTGAAGTAATGGGCCGAAGCACCTATCCTTTCCTTCAATTGAGCGAAACGAAGTTCTTGTTACGAGGAACGCAGTATTTTCCGCAACAAAACAAATGACGAACCTGCACAAATGATCCGCCTTCATGGGTATGTCTTCGTAATAATATATGTGCGTTCTTATACTGGGAACGTAGACATCCTGAACACAGTCATGGCAACACTGTATTATTATATTTGTTAAACTATAATCGACGTCATAGTTTACTCTATGATATCGTGACGTTTTATTTGATTAGAGAGAACATTTTTATGTCTGATGATCAATACAGAAATTGCAAGTAAAATTCAAAGCCTTTCGACACCAAGCGTCTTGGCCACATGGTAAATGAAATAGATGTCTCGGCTTCTTTCATTCCGCGTTCGGATAACATCGGCCCTCTTTGTTCCCCCATCGGCAACCATTGGCAAGAAATGCCAAAATACTCCTAAAGTACGCAACATGAAGCATCTGGAAGGCTTCCAAAACGTGTCCGGGGCGTGATGGCCAATGCAAATATGTAATACAGATTGACCCAACATGTTCGCTAAGCTACGCAATTAAAAACAGTAAGACTTGATTCTTGATTTATCTGTTTGATGGTGGCAATAAATCCGGAATCGCGGTTCTAATTGGTATTAATTGTTCATTTTTCGTAATTATTCTGATTGCAATAATTGCCACTTTGGTATAATAGCTCTGATATCCGACATATCATATGCACGTCCCCTTTCGTATCTTATATTTCACTTTTTATTAGTTATTTTTAACGCGAATTGTTTTATGCCGTGCTCCACCACGACCCCACACGTCACTACCGTAACGGTTATGACGCAATAAAATGAACATGAACAACGAAGAAGAACTTCTGTTTATGCACTGGGAATCGAACTCGCAGCCGCCCGCTCCGCAACGCAAGATGACTGCAGTTCGACCACTGAGCTAACACTCCATGTGCTCCTAACTGTACGAGCACGCTTTATATTCCTTCAAGGTCGCTTCTTTCGACGCTCTTTTCCGGTTCAGCGCGCGCTGCATCCAGACGCACATTGCCTGGAACGGTGCTTCCATCTAGGAAAAGCGAAGTGAGTCACAGCAGTATTACTTCGCCTCTCCTAGATGGCGGTACTATTCCAGGCGCGTTCCGAACTCCACCTCGATGCACACGATGCATACGTCCATCAGAAAGAAGCGTTGTAAGAAAGAACACAGCCGCGTTCGTACAGCGTCGAGCCTATGTGAGCCGAAAGTGCAGTGGTAAAGCACCGGTCCCCTCTCTTTATGGGTAGCGTTTCCCCGCCGACCACTCTTTGAGCGTGATTGCAACACGGAAACTGCTGCTTCAGGCGCCCAAGCACGGCAACGATTTTGACGGCTCAATGTGACGCAAGTAAATATGATTGATACCTTTGCCACGCGGCATTTACTATCGACTTTTTCCAGTTATTACGTAAACTGCTTCAGTTAGAAAAAGAGGTTGGTCTTTGATGTTATGGAGGCGATGCTTGAACGTGGGTTCATCCACGTCAAACATGCCGTACCAGCGAAACACCGACAGCTGTGGGCAAGTTCACTTCGATGTAACTATAAACATTCAAGTGCTTATGTGAAGACACATTTCACTTTTGTGTTATACCGATTCCTTTGACAGAGGGATCGGCCACTTTTTAGGGGCGAAGCTCCTTAAAGCGGCACCCGTTCGTCCCTCGTCGTAGTCGTTGTCGTAGTGCGTAACCAGTCTTACGCTTTGACCTCCAAGGTGGTGCCGGTGGGAGATTTCTGCTGTGCGTTGTTGAACAATAAAAAAAATTCGCAGCGTGCGCGTTAACTAAAAGCCGAATTCTTCTGTCTCTCATTCCCCATTAGCAGCCATTGGCATGTTGCAGTAGGAAACGTTAGTAGAAGTAGAAGTGTTAAAAGCTGACTTCTGCTGTCTCTCATTCCCTGTAGCAGCCATTGTTTACCTCCAAGGTAGTGCCTGGTGAGATTTCTCCTGTGCGTGATTAAACAATAAAAATTTTGTTCAAAACGCCGTTGATTGACGAAATAAACCAACAAAAGACGCCAGATGTTTTCTAAAAGCAAAACGAAAAGACGCCAGATGTTTCTAAAGCAAAACGAAGAGACGCCAGCTGCTTAATGAAAGACGCCAGGTAAAGCAATGGTTTTCATCTGCAACCAGTGCAAGAACCACTTAGCTTACATATCACCGACCACAAAGCGGTCATAATGAAAGGACAACGGAAACCAGCAATAAAAGTTTGATAAAACATTTAATCAATCGTTTCACGTCATTTTTATCGGGCGAATTAACGGAAGAAATTTCACGGTTTAACCGATGATTACTTCCAGGAGCTTCGCCCAATCTCATCATCATTCACCTCGTGGATCTGCCGTCATTTTTTTGAATATTAGCATAGCTAAACGTGTCATTACTATAAAAGCCATAAGCCATGATAACATATATAGCGTATGCAATGTTAACTTCTCCTCTATTCTAAATTTTATATATATTGCATACATTTCTACAAAAAATTCGCGACGTTTGTTAACGTTAGCGATGCATGCGAATTAAATTTAAGTTACCAACCTCAAAGCTAAATGCATGTCTAGTAAAACTGCCTATGCTCTGACATCGAATGGATCAAATAAAACTCCGAAAATGTGAACCCTCGTAGCGTTTACGCGTTCTACCCTATCTTCTAAATATTGAACGCATTTTGTAACCCATTTTCAAGTACTAGCAGAACCTGATGTGCCGCCAAAGACTCAGAAGTGTCACTCGGTACTCGTGCAACCAATGCTGATTAAGCGCTGTTTGTTGATTAACCAGAATGTGTCTGCCGCAATAATAACGTCTCGCTAGTCGAAGTGGTACGGATGAAATTAATCTAGATATGATTCATTGACACTGGACTCATTCTTACGCCTATATCTCGGTGTAAATGTTCCAGCATACCGTTCTTTGCAATCATACTGCAATGGAAATAGAGTTCAACTCTGTTATTACGAACCCCGCTTACTTTATCTTTGGGCTGCAGGATGCCCAATATACTATCGTGAGGAGGTTATCGAATCGAACGTTTTTTTATTCGAAGTCATAGAAAAGGCTTCCCTGCATTGTCTGCTCAAACCGCCAAATCGCATTTACTTGCGCGCCTACTGCTCAGCTTACCATCGTGAGAGGATTAGGGATGGCCTTGAATGAAGGGCGGCGAAAATTGCCTCTTCTACGCACGTGAAACCTACTTCTCTCGCTTTTCCAGTGGCGAACAAAGCGGTAGCCGCACAGTGACGCAGAGCAGAGCTCTTGAGCTACAATAGGCCACCTACCGTAGGTTTACGTATGCTGGTATCTTTGTGAATTAAGTGTAAGATTATTTTAATGTAGCCATTCGTTCTCAGTCTTTACAAGTACGCGCCCACTTCAGTGTTGACGCGAAAGAGTTAGCTTATCTGCAAATGTACATCTTTCATGCTGACGAAGTTTAAAAAAAGGCTTACATGCGTGTGACAGAGCGGATAAGGGTATTGTGAAGGCAATAGAGTGAAAAAATGGCAGATTCCACGTGCAGTGGGGATCAAGAAAATGGGAAGCACACATGAGAAACGTAAAATGGATGAGCATTGTGGCCTCAGTCTACCGGTTTTAGTACATATCAAGTTAACGAAACGGCCGCAAGAGCACCAAGACTGGGACATGTAACCCATGCCGCTCATGACACACATGTCAAGATTGTAATGTTATGAACTGTCATTTACGTTCGTCATGCAGTCGTGTTGTGCCATAGCACTTTTGGTGTACATCGCATTAACGAAACGGCCAGGAGAGCACCAAGACCACGGCATGTAAATCATGCCGCTCAAGACATGCATGTCAGGATTTTCATGTTATGACCTGTCATTTATGTTCGTCATGTAGTCATGTTGTGCCATACCAATTTTCTTATATATCCCATTAGCGAAACGGCCAGGAGAGCTCGATAGATAGATAGATAGATAGATAGATAGATAGATAGATAGATAGATAGATAGATAGATAGATAGATAGATAGATAGATAGATAGATAGATACGCTCAAAGTCGCCGAAGTTCGGTAAGAAATGCTTCGCATTTAATAGAGTCTTTGGCAGGTCTCACTGGAAAGACGACTCTGCTACCTTAAGCGGAACCTTAATCAGCCTTTCGGGCTTGGTGGAAAAACACACCGTAGCTAAGCCTATGCTACAGTAAGCAGCTCAGCCAAATGCTGAAGTTGTGCGCAGTACGTAGCATTCAAAATCGGAGCACAAAGTTGGCATTAAGTCAGGAGCCCTCTTTGCAAAAAGAGGTACTCCTTACTCTTTTTGTAGCTTCTCTATTTTGGTAACGAGCACATTGTCGCTGTTGGCCGATAACTCACATAACGAATACGGTCGCTGTGTGCGGGCCCTCCTCACTGCGGTTGTATAGTTGCTGTACACAGTGACTCTACACTTGGTAGTCTGTCAATGGGTCCGATCAGCCACGCTTTCACGACATTGATTATGGTCAGGTAGTGCGTTAGGAAGGGCACGTCCTACACGGCCGCGCACCATAGTCCTGTTTTCCCTTCTCAAGAAAGAACGGGCGAGCGGGGTATTGCAATCGCACTGTCTTCGGTTCGAGTAAATTTTTCTTTGAAATATTTTTGGCTGTATATTTATCGTTTTAAACGTTTTTCTACACAAGCGTGAGGGTTGAAGTAGGACATTTCTAACTTAATGTGTTATGCAGGTAGACAGTCCCCAGACCGAAGCAAGGGTTATTTTTAAGAGGTCAGGTTGATATAACTGACATTCCAAAAAAGCATACGTTTCACGAAGCATGCGCACTAGCAGTCTAGTTATTGAGTTCAGTACGTCGTCCGCGCGAGAGATCCTGTATTGAAAACAATAAAAGCATTCAAATGGGAAACATCCGTTGAATGTCCAGTTAATCTAGATAGTGCAGCACCCTTCACACGAAAATAAGGGCTGTCTTTGTGTTATACATGCTGGAGGCCACGCGGTCGATATATTTCATATCGCCTAAATATAACATGTTATAGGCCACAATACTGCTTGAGCAGAGCTGTATCAAACTTGCTGGCATCTTTCACATTTAGGTAGGGTTTATTAGATTGGCTTGTACAGACAATTTAAACATGTAGCTCCCAGATAGATCTGCAGATTGCCTGTGCGACTTAACAGAATATATTTAGTTTCGTTATATGCTGTTTATTGCAACATCTTCCTATGGACAAATGGCGCCGCCAAATCGAATTAAGCGTTAAAGTCAGTGTGATATTTATTTGCCGCTAAACTTTCCTGTAGAGGAAAACGGTGAGGCTCGTTAAGTAACGTCACCATGTTGACCCAAAAGAACACCTGTTTATCGGTTTACGCCTTGTGCAGCAGTGGCATTTCCGAGGATTCTCTATTAACTCGTGAATACTTACAGAAGACGAGAGAAATATATTCTGCATAAAGTACAACAATGCATCAAGTTACTCGCATATACAAGTAATTTAAATATTTAAGCAAACCATAGGAAAGCCTTAGCGACATGATTGCTCTCATTGGATCCATTGATGACATGTATTATCGGCCCTGAAATGCAAAAATAGAGGTCTCTGCTTTTCATCGCTCACTCGTGGTCAACAAAAAAAATCAAAATATATTTTTTGTAATCAATAGGTACCCATTTTCCCAAGCGGAGTATGCGGGAGATTCATGACCAGATTTACATGTCGAGCACTATCTTGTCTAATCTAATGCCATGATACAATGCGCTGCTGCTTTCTATCCTCTTTTTATACATGTAATGGTTCTGAAGTAGGCTTGCCTTGGGGTTGGGGAACTTATTGCTTCCTACGAAGGACAGCCTATTTCAACGGACACACCAGCTACTTTTCTTACGCTTTTTGTTTTATATTATGTAGATGGGGGACGTACTCTGCCAAGGACAGCGTCAGAAAATGTCTCGCCGTATACGAAGGAGATGGGAGTGCGTACTGTAACAATCTTCATAAAGTCGACCTCTATTTTGGCAGGCAGCCTAATTATTTTTGTAGAACACTGTCACGACACGACTGTTTTCATGTCGCCTACGTGTGGAGAATTGAGTTTAGGTCCTAATACTTGGGTCCTTCGCGATATGTCTTCAGATATTACAGCAACATACTTCACGCAACACGAATTCATTCTATGAAACCCTGTCGTGGTTCTTTGTTGTCAAAATTGAGTGGTCGTTTTTAAGAACGCCAGCTTTTGATCAGGTCAAGAAATGCGTGGTTACACTTATCACATTCTGACCGTAAGTGGCATGCCGGCAGCTTCAATATTCCTTTCATGTGAGAACTGACATCCATAGTGGCATAGTATTCGGACCTTCTCGATAGCAGCATAGCAAACAGCAACTGTCTGACGCTAAATAAGGAGGCACTATGTATGCTTGGCTGCAAAGTCGCATACTAGATGAGTCTTTTACGCTACTTTGTGAAACTTCCTTGATCTAAGCTCACGTTTGTCCTGAGTATTTTGTGCCCGCCTCCCATTATCCCCGGAAATGTCTATCACGCGCAGGCGGTGTTAGATAAAAAGTCGCTTTTGCCAAGTTCCAGCATCTTGCTACAACGCCCAGCGCTCAGCAAAAAAATCAGTCTCCATTGTCCAGTGTTCTTAGCGGGAGGCGAAACAGGCGGGTTCCCAAAATCAAGTTTACAGCAGCACACGTTTCAACGAGTTCTGGGGCACGCCCAGCCGTTGTAGTCGTTATCATCCATCGCTCAAACGCTTCTGATGCGCGGACAAAGAGAATTTGGGCATAAAAGCGGGATGTCATCATTATCGCCATTCATAACGCTGAACAAGAGTGCATCCCTGAGCTTAAACTCGCGTTTTTATTTGTATTAACCACAGAAAATGATATTTCTTTAGCGATAGCACTGGAACCTCTACAGTCTGTTATATGTGAACATAGCGACTGGACGCGGACGGAGAACACATACACGCACGCACGCACGCGCTCTCCCCTCCCCCCAGACACACACACACATAGCTCACCGCACACTTGGGTCCACACAACGCGCTGCACATGGTCCGGTCGAGTAACATTTCGCACAGCTTGTGTGGCATTCGACTGGAGCCGAAGATTCTCTAGGCCAGAAAGCACCTACTTCCAAAGGAATTGATATGAGTTGCTGAGAAGTCTCGAACGTCCCTGCCGAATTCCGTAACTTGGAGAAAGTCCAGCAATGTACTTCGCTTGATCTCTATACATCCGCATATGCATCTGCCATCTAGCCCGCCAACGCATTCTCTTATACCTGTTTCGTTAGCCAACTAGGTCTTCAACGCGTTGTGTTATTTATTTATATATTTACAATAATGGAAGCCATAGCGGGCTGTATCAGGGGTAGGAAAACACTAGTATACAATATTATTACGATATTACGTTCAAATCCATTCCAAACGGCGCTGAAAAATTTCAGCTGGCTCTCAATCAAAAAATACACTGGAATCAAGCTTGTTCCAGTCAACAATTGTACGAGGCAAAAAAGGAAAACTCGAACAAACCAATTCTCGTGGCATAGGTTAAGATAACATACGGATGATTGATACGCGGTGACACTCGGGCTGGAGGGTACAAGTACAAAGTTGTATATATGTTTAATGTTTTGTTATACAGTTGGTGTAGAAACCTCAAGCGTGCGATTTGTCTGCCGTAGACAGCTTCTGAACAGCTTCTGTGTTATGCCAGTTATCGAAGTCAGTGAACAGAACCTTAGGGTAAAAAATGAAAAGTCAGAGATCTCATCAACATGTCGTGCTGACTGTATGAATTCTTACTTGTTATAATTAAGCGTGCTGGAACAACCTATTTCAAGGTATTTTTTCCGCTGACATTATCGGCTCTCTTAACTTCTCCTCACCTGGACCAAAAGAGGTGCACTGAAGTCAACAATACGGGCAATGAATAAGGGGGGGGGGGGGGGAATTTAGCTTGGAGCTTGGCCTTTAAGAGTGAAACGAGATAGCGTTATCGTGTCCCGTTCACGTCTCCTTCTCCCTCACTTGCCAAGTTCTCGAGTCGCACAGCTGCGTAGATGTCCTGGCACGCATTCCTTTGTTAACTAACACTATGCTTTCGTCTTTTGTGGCCTCCCTCGTGGTTGGGTACGACTTGACGTTGGTGTCCTATAACTACTCGCCCATGGTGCAGGTTCCGCATTGTGCCCGGCACCAGAGCGCGGTACCGAATCCATCGCACTACTGTGAGAACGAGCGCGTGCTGCGGCGCGTATTGCCTTAGCGCAGACGTCAGAATGCCTTCTGTCGGCATCTACGAACAGTGGAGGGCTTGCACGCGTGTTACAATGTCACGCGAACAGGCGGCGCGTTATCGCCTTACCTATAAAGTGCTACAGTTGGTTGAGTTTCGTAGTAAAACAATTAAATTTCCACGTACGACAAAGAACAGCACCCGCGTGAAAGAGCTGTTTTTTTTTTATTTCAAAAGCTTCCCTTTGGGAATAACACATTGAGATAAAAAAATAAACAACTAAGTTATATTCGTGGATAAAATACAAAGGCGAACGGTGGTACGGTCCATGGAACTAGAGATCTTGGTCAGGTGGTCGACCAGGCCTGAGGCCTGTTGCATAGAGGTGGCGAAGACCGCTGAAATGTAGGCCTGGGCAGGTCCGCAGCAAGTGCTTCATTGTGACGTTGTGGATTGCGGCATCACAAAATGGGCAACCCGCGCCATAGGGACTGCGGTACTGTTGTGGCCAGGAAGTGGTCACATACGGGGGTAAGCGTAGCTCCGACTTGAATCTTCCTTAACATAACCTCCTGTCGGCGAGATAAACCGCCTGGGAGGTTTATCCTGTAAAAGTGCATCTCTTGCAGTGATCTCAAAATTGTGCGCAATTCGAAATATTCTAGTTACTTTGCTAGAAGCCCACACATTTGATCTCCGTGGCGCCACGGGTGGCTATGGATTACGAATTGTCGCTTCCAGAGTGAACCCCCCCCACACCCCCCTAAGGTGATTTTCACATCAGTAATTAAAGTTGGTAAAAAATCACAGGAGGCGGTAATATTCTAGGAATATACGTTCCTCTACCTCTTAAAGTTTTCCTCATATAACACAGACAGTTACATGCCTGGTGGAGATGTAAGATGATTGCCATTAGTAACCAGTTACGAATAATCACTCTTACATTCTTATCATGTCAAAGCTTCTTTATTGCGTTACGAGGGCTTTCTATCATGCTGGAGACAATTACAGTGGAAGAGGAACCTAACAAGCTTCAGATATATAATAAAGAGCAGTGCTTTTCTACGCTTTATTACTTCCTTGAGGCTGTTCACCAATTCACCAATGAATCAGACGAGCGGTTTTGCAAAATCTTGTTGTCCTGAAATGTGTCTTGGACTCTTGCATGCTCATGCAATGTAGAGAGTTGAGACCCCCGTTTGTAAACCATGCGTTCCATTCGTGCGCAAATCTCGACGGGCACTCAACAGATGACAACGCTTTTTCAGAGGGGGGTAGGGACATGTATGGTTGTCTTGGGTTGTTTAAGTGGAGCAAAGTAGCAAGTTGGGCGAGTTGGTATACTGTCATGGTGGAAGAGCGCGCACAAACAAGGACCAAGGAAAGTGGAAAGCTGTTATCACTTCCCTGTGACAAGCGCTCTTGTTTCGGTTGTCTGCGGGGAGTACCGTTATCACTTTTAATTGTTACGCGCAGCGCAGGACGCGTTGATCTTGAATGTCGCTTCGGGAAGCGCGTTGACCGTTCTTGAAACTTTGCATGCCTGACGTGCACACTTCAGTGTCTTTTAGAATCCAGAGATGATGCGGTAATGCGGGAACGCATTATGACGTGTGTATAAAAGCCGGCGCATTTCGCTGCTTGTTAGTCTTTCCGTCGACCGACGATTGTTCGCGCCGCTATTGCTGAACATTGATTGATTTGTGGGTTTTACTTCCCAAAACCAGCTACGATTATGAAAGACGCCATTGTGGAGAGCTCTGGAAATTTCGACCACCTGGTTTTTTTTTTTAACGTGCACTGATATCGCACAGTACACGGGCCTCAATATTTCGCCTCTATCGAAATGCAGCCGCCGCCGCCGGGATTCGATCCTGCGACCTTCGGATCAGCAACCGAGCACCATAGCCAATAGACCACCGTGACGGAGCAATATTGCTGAGCCTTGTCATTGGCTTCGTTCTGCTAGCACAAGTTCCCCAATAAACAGTTCGCCTGAGATAGTCTTGAGTTCTGCGTGCTTTGTCTTGAGTGCTGCGTGAGTGACGACCACGTGACAATGAGTTAAAGCATCAGAGGTCAGGTCTTGTGAGTGATGTTTTGCGTGGCTCTACTTATGTCGCCTCGTTCCTTTTATTTGCTTTATGACAACGGCTGAAAAGTAGATTGAGTTTCCTTCGGAGAAGCGGCACTAGCTCGGGGTCCAGTTGTCATAGTGCATGCTTTCACACGTTATAACAACTAAACCCCGAAATTCGGCCACAGTTTCGTGCTTAGTGTAATATCCTTGTTCAGGACGCAACTGAGCACAGACTAAAATTACGAAAAAATGGTATGCATCGATGAAGATCTACAACTTTGCGCAGCAAAACGGTAAGCAGGAAGCAGCAGGCACTAAGATTGGTGCAAAACAGCGTTGCGCCTGGATCTAAGTAATAATGCGGAATAAGGCTCACTGAGAAGATGAGTCGATACTGTGGCCGCACGGACTGTAGGAAAAAGAGGAATGCGCCCACGCGGCGTCGACAACTTCCGGCCGACGGCTGCAACCTCCAGTCAGAAGGCGTCGTCCTCCGCGAAAATTCATACCGGACATGAAACTGTTTATGAACTACCACAACAAAGAATGTCTTTGAGGAGGCAGGCACCCATTTCTCGCTTCGTTGTCCTGATACCTTACCTTGTAAATGCGATTAACAGCAAATTCGCAAGAAACATTTGCAAGAAAGCATAAATAGTTCTTGGAAAGCTGGTAAAAATCACTGAGTGGACGACGTCGTAAGTCAAAATATTCACGGTTGAAGACAGAACGACGGTTCTTGGAAACAACTGAAGTTTGCCCTGCGGCCCAACTTCACGCTTCAAATCTTTGCTGATTAATCTTTTACACGATGTTCATTCTAGCGTCAAAATAGTGGAGAACTGCTTCCACCATATCTACGACGCGTGTTTTGCGATCATACTTAAAGCGACCCTGTACCGCTCGGAAAACTTTTTTAGATAGTGGTAAAAAGGGGAAGTTCATGCATCACAGTTGCGGGAAGGAGCAGTTTTATTCCCAAAAAAGGGAATTATGCTCTTAATTTTGCTCTGAAAGTGGTGCAAACAACGCTGTTAGCGTCACCCAACAGCGTGTTTGTCAATTTCCAAATGTTACAGAACAAACTCACGCTGGTATACATGTTCTGCTGAAGAACAAGTATTTATTGCCTTGTAAGTGCGCTTCACCTTATAAACCACCTTTTTATAGCGTGCAAGAGCAATTCGTTCTTTTCGCTGCTTTCGGATTTCTCTGCTTGTACTGGCGTGTAGTCCTGCGCTTGCCACGCGCGCAGCGATACGTGTGTCTGTCTGTCTGTCTGTCTGTCTGTCTGTCTGTCTGTCTGTCTGTCCGTGTAAGACCGATACGTAGATGATTATACAGACACACACACACTTACACACACACACATACGCATTGAAAGTGGCCTAAGTTCTCCAAGGAATGGCTGGCATTTAAGACTGAAGCGTATCTAGCGGAAAATCACCTCTAGACGTCGGCTGCATTATGTTTTTTTTTTTCTCTCAACAATAATATTCCCTTCCTTGCCATTATCTGCACGTAAATGATTACTTTAACATCGTCCTAGCTTCAAGAAGACGTAGGCGTAGTGTGAATACCTTCGCGATCAGCGCATCACACCTCTTGGTATCGGCACTATGAGCATTTTATTAATGTGAAATTCATATTAAAAACTTACAATGGGCAACATTGCCAGAAATACAATTTTATTATAGTAATATGTGTCGCTGAATACGTATTAAATTGCCCGAGGGGGTGAATAATACTTGTTGGAGATGCCAGTAAAGTAGAAAGCTTCAAGTTTCTTGTGCTTATTTAATATTGCAGTAGGAAAACGAACGCAATAAAGCTCATGCACTGAGAGAATTCTCTTGAGCACGGGAGGCGTAAGTAAACGTGTCATGAAAGAGGCATTTCATCAAAGTCAGCAACAATAACGATATAGGGAAAGAACACTGGCAGCTGAGTCACGTACGACACAGGTTCTATGCGGACGTGACCCAATAAACTCCAAACGAGAAGTGATGGTGACACGCAGAAAAGTGAGCCGCACATACAAGGTCGCGCAATAGCCTCCGGTGTGTACCTCGCGTGAACGCACCTGAAAAGTACAGCGAGAACATCATTTGTGCTCATGGCTTTTCTTTTTATTTGTTAGAGCCTAATAACGAAGCTGTGCCCTTCTCGGGGGACCTGTCTCCAGCCTCCGGCAACACTTCCATAAGCACGAACCTTCTGTCACGTCGAGTCTCTACACTTCTAAACTAACGTGGCCCTCAGGAGCACTACAAATTCACGTACGCTATAAACACCGGTTGTTCCCTTGCGTGAAGAAGCAACGACGGAAAAAGCCACCCTGGCTCCAAATTAACTGACACAGCTCCACTTTATCAACATTCATTTTCGGTTTTTCTACAGTGGACCTCCTATAAACTCGCTACAATAATCATTCCGTAGTGTGCAGAAAAGAAAGCGGATCCCCGCTTAGCATCTACTCATTGCTAGAAGGAAAGAAAGTTTGGGCACACGCTTGTCTTCGATCCACTACCCACAACGGGGACCTCAGTTCACTACTACACGGAGGCGATAGTGATCATGATAGTGACACCATGATATTCTGACAATATTATTATGAGTAATAGTAATCGCGCGTCTAGGGTACAAGACCAATCATGGAGTAAGGAACGCGAAGGCGACTCCGAGTCACGATGCACTGCAACGTACGCCACGGTGTGTACCGGCAATACGCTATAGGTAAGACAAAGAGGAACTCAGATAGAGCGGGAGGTGAAAAAGAAAGAGCGTAGCAAATGCTTGCTACGAAAGGCATTCAAAACCTCCTTTCCGCGAGTTGCATGAGGTTTCACTTCCAAAATTTTATGAACGTATTCTCATTAGACGTTGCGAATTAGAGCTCAGAAAAAAAGTACCATTCCGTTAGGAATATCGCCGGTTTGTTATTCAATCTAAATACACGTGACACTTGATTTCGCGAAATGTGAGAGCGTCTGCGTTGCAAAACTTATTATGGTGAACGACGGCTGTGCACGCAGTTAACATGTCTTCGAAATCAATAAGTTAGGTCGCGTGCGCACCATCTCGGCTTAAGCTTGTACACCTCACCCAACATTTACTTTATTATACACTTCACTCACCACTTACTTTACTATGACTGCAGTTTCGCTTTTGTCAAAGCGTTGTGACATGTTATTTTGGGAATAATGAATTTCTTTCTGTACACTGTTATTTTTTTGTATTGTTTTCGCGCTGTTGTTCCTGCATTACTTTACTTGTGAATTCTAAGCATTTATTGTGCTGTCCTCTGTCATATGCTGTGCTCAGTGGACGCTTCTAAGCCAGTCTTAGAGGCCTTTTGTTCACTGCCCACAACGTCACTGTATCTTATGTGAAAAATAACCTGAAACTAAAACTGAAAAAATGAAAAGGAGCGAGGGCTTACATATAGCAAGAAAATTAGGCGTGGGTTCCCTAAACAATCGCTCCTCGTTTGCTGAACTTTGTAATGATACGGTTGACCCCGACAGCTACGTTCCGCTGGTTACTGGTCTTTGCGAAAGGATAACCAAGCCTATAGTTTTTGGTTTTTTTTTTTTACTGAGAAAGGAGTGAACTCAACAGTATAAAAAACATACAATTAGTTTTTGGTACTCTACAGCGCTCAACCTCCACGTGCTAACTATCAACATAATAACACATGAATGCAGTGTATCCCTCATCAATGCAGCTCTTTTTTACCTCGTCACAGTAACGGCTCAACAAAGCTAATGCAACGAATCAACCGCCCTCTGTTCTTTAAAGCGTGCGTGTACTGCCAGCTTAGAGAGGTTCTTTAACGATTCCTGTTTTTTTCGTAATTTAAACCAACCCGCGCAAGCGTAGCCATAGTTGACCTTGTAGGTGTTTGTCTGCATCGCTTGATTACATTTTTCGTTTTTGCTGCATTGCGCCTTTGGCTGCTAAGTGCATGACTGCAGGTTTTTACGAACAAAATTCAGAATAGTATAACTGACATGACTCAGCAGGAATGATTGCAGCCGCTCTGTTTTTGTAAGATTAGAAAAAAAATATGTGTTTCGCCAGAGGAAGCGAACTCGAATAACCAAGTTTATCTGTATCTGGCGTTCTCGGTACAAGTCAGGTCAGCATTCAAAACAGCATACCCGATGCTCGTAAACATCGGTGGGTTAAGTGAGCCGCACACAGACGCCGATATAATCAGTCTGCTCATTTCCCTTGCATACGAAAGCAAGCTTCGATTTGTTGTCCCTATAGATGGAATGATTCAGAGGGTATTAGTCGCGTCAGGTTAACTTTGGTCTCTCTCTTGTTATGTACGCAGTTTCACCGCTAAAAAATAAAGAAAAGATGCCGGTATACAGCGTTGGCCATACTTATCTACGAAAGCCTTTGCTTTCATAGGGAAGATGCGACGGTTGATATTTTCTGGTGGGTGTGCGGAGGGGATCCTTAGCTAATGGCTGCATGTATGTTTACAAGTTCCGCTTACAAGACCGTGAATGTACATCATGAAATTATGCAAATCTTATTTATAGCCAACGCTCAAGCAAGAACACCACGTAGGCATCTATGGTGTGCGCGGTTTCTCCATGGGAACGTGATTTCGCAATCACACACTAGTTGACCAAGTTGCATCTTGTCAGGATGTATTGCACTTTTACACAAACTTGAAGCGTTACCTTGTTAGTGCTGATGGGAATGTTTCTTCTTCTACAAGGCCAAATACGGGGCTCCAAATGTGAAGTAGCGTTTACTGCACTCTCATAAATTGTGCTGTGTGCTGACATATCCAAGAGGAATAATATCATCGCACTCTAACTGATAATTTGAAAACGATGTATCACGGCAGTAATTGAACGCACTGCTATCCATGCGGACGAAGAAAATTACAGCTGTTCTTTATTCACTTCCAAAACACTTTAAAAGATTACTTGTCGATCTCTGAAACGTGATCGCATGTACACACGGTGATGCAGTAATCGCCTCAACGTACTTTGTGGTCATTGCAGCGTCTAAAAACGTTCTTGAGGCTATTACATGATTGTGCTAATTGTGTCAGCAAAGCACTGCTGATGCCTTCAGTGGTGGAAAAACATATCTGTAGTGAGTTATCGCTAAGCCAGAGCCGCGTCATCTTAGACGAGTGCATAGGATTTCATTATATTACGGGCAAGCATATTGACACTGATGGATGACTTCCCTCAGAGCCCCGCCACACCTAGACCATTCGTCGCGGACATTGTGGTGGAACCGCACAGCACAACTAACACACATGTCTAAGTTCCTTATAGTACAATAAATGTTGTCGTTAGAGCACTGCACAAGATTGACGTTCTCAAGCGGATTTGGTCGAATATCAAAATCTGACCATAAATATTTTTACAGAGTAACGACGGCACAGTTATGTGAGGTTGTGGTTGTGCCACCTTGCTCTTTTTATGTGTTTTGTCTGAGTCCCTGTACGTTGTTTTGTCTGAGTCCCTGCACCTACAATGTTATCTCATAGTAGTAAAGAGTTTACGGTAGCCGGCCGTCGTTGCTTTTCTCCTGCACTTACTCGCTAACGTAAGTGAAATGTCATTCATGACTGGGTAGTTTATTCCTGTATAAGTTTCTAACTCATAAGTGACATCTGTGTCTTATTTACCTTTTTTAGTTCAAGCATTCATAAACACCTCCTCAGCTTTAAATAACATTTCCGTGAAAAAATTAACTGGCTTTGCAAGATTAGAGGAAGAGAGCAAACCTTTATTCACAATTTCTCAAATCTAAGGAGGGTATAGGGCCCTTCGTCGAGTGCTCTACTGGCTTTTAAGGCCCGTCGGGCCTGGTATAGGATTGCCAGTTGGCTTCCAAGGCCAGCTCCAAGAGTCGTGCCTCTACGACTAGTGTTGTAACGTGCGTGTTGGTATAAGCGTTGAGTTTTCCGCAGCGGGGCACAAGGTACAAATGCATGTAATGCGTGTACCTCCACACCAGGGGCGCTCATCGCGATATTTGGAGAGGTGTGTCTTGGAAAGTATGCGTAGGTTAAGGTATGTGTCCGCAGTTGGTGGAAGTCTACACTGTCCTCTGTCCAGCTTCGTGTGAGGCGGTGCCACAGTTCGTAGCGCTAGCGGCTGAGCTTCAAGGATGCCGAAAAGGCCCTCTTTAGACATGATTGACTTCACTCTTACATTGCCCCGCCACGGTGGTATACTGACTATGGCACTCGGCTGCTGACCCGAAGGTCGCGGGATTGAATCCCGGCCACGGCGACTGCATTTCGATGGTGGCGAGATGTTGCGAAATGCTGATATCAGTGCACGTTGAAAAACCCCAGATAGTCGCGATTTCCAGAGCCTACCGCTACGGCATCTTTCATAATCATAGCGCGCTTGTTCGACGTCAAAATCCCAAAATCAATCAAATCGACTACGCTCTTACCCTTTCAACACGACGAGCAATGATTGAGGATACATTTCAAAAATACTTTATCACCATATTCATGCGCGCCATATATGCGTAGACTGTCTTTTGTGGAACTTAACCGTAGGTAACGAAATTTTTCTCGAATGTAAATGCAGTCGGAATATTTGCAAAGTGCATGATCGCTTTCTTTTACAGTGGGACTGCAAACGGGTCCGCACGCCTCAGTCACAACTATTTTTAATGCGCAAATCTCCAAGCAGCACAAAGCAAACTCCCTTTAAATGCTTCCTTTCATATGCTCTTTGGCATAGACTCATGAAACCGCACCCTGAAAAAATGACGGGGCGAAGTAATCCTTGGGCGTGTTATACAAATAAGCAGACGCGGTATTGCAAGTCTGACTTGAATACTTCCTTCTCTACCTTCTCTGTTTGATGACCTTGTGATGTTATTAGTGCACCACCGAAGACGTGCTTTTCCCACAATATATTTGTACGCCTGACTGATCGGCGCTTCAATCGCTACACCTGTTTTGCGAGAGGTAGGGTTTTCATTTCATTTAGGTGACCTACAAAATTGTTCCACGCTGTGAAACGTGAAACATAGCTTACCACCCCCCCCCCCCCCCAAAAAAAAATAAGATAAAAAGTAACGGCTCTAACAAGACACACGAGTGCCAAGAAATGTCCCACAGTAAGCACCAAGTAGGTCAAAAAACAGTTTTTGTTTCACGCTGCCCTCGTCAGTAGGCATAAAGAAGCAACAAGTAATATAATGTTGACGACGTCGAGTTCAAGCTGAAGAGTGACATTAGTGAAAAGCACCTGGAAAAGTCGGGGAAGCGAAGACAATACTCTACAGAGAACGTTAGCTATGATGTTGAACAACAAGCCACCTCATTTGCTGCTCTCCTTCTAGCCAACACGAACAGGATAACATAAGTTGCCCTCTGCTCGCAATTTCTAGACCGCATGCGCTTCCAAAATTTACTCATTGCGTGAGGGGTTGCCTGGAAGGAGCCAGGAGCGCCATTAAACTGGCACCGTCAAGGATGGCTAATGGTGTTACGAGGACCATCGTACTTACGCGTCTTGTGGTTTCTTTCTTCTGATATAGCATCTGAGTACCGTGGAAAGAACTTTTATTGCCCGTTAAAGCTCTGCGAAGCACCTTTCCTGCTTAGCAGTTCATGTGCATTGTTAAGATTACTGAGTACGCGATAGCGTAGTATCTTTCATGCTTCACTATAAAGGTGTCTTTCCCTCTTAGTTTTCCGAGACAGTTGAAACTAGATGAGTTTGCTTTATGTGTACTGTAAATAAGATAGAACATAAAGGGGTCAAAAATAAAACACGCTACTGTGTACTAGTCTCTAAGTTTCCTGTTTGACGCTTGCACGAAGCCGAAGATTAGATTACAGAAGCAAAATTCTGCCGCATATATTCGAGGCGGCGTAGAACCTTACCAAAACCTTGTTGCGTAATAAATACATTACGACTGGGGTACACTTCAGTCTGGGTGTAGTTATTTAGAGTGAAGCCGGCTAATACTGGGGAGTGCTTTCTGTCCTAGAAGTAGAAACTAAAATTGTATTTGCTCACGTTATTGCTTGAATGTTAACCTATACAGCCTATGCCAAATTACATTCAAAGAAAGAAGACGAGGAGGAGAAAAAGAAGGAAAGGGCACGCTACATTCCGTGAGCAGAAATGTCTACGCGTGTATGAGCGACGCATGATTGATTGGACGTTTACAGGCAATCCCAAATCACATTGAATGAAACAAAGAATGAAAAAAAGAAAAGCAGAGAAACAGAGATAGACCGAGATAAATAAATAAATTATCTATATGGTTATTAAAGAAGAAAAAGGAGACTTCCACTTTTCCATATGCCGTCACACCATCTATGCAGCTCCGCTGTGCAAACCTCCCACAGAATTAATTGGCTCATAAATTTTCTTCATCAGTTACCAGCGCTTCTCGTCTGTCCCTTTCCATTTTAACTTCGAACATCCATTAAATCCCGGCAGCTGCTTGGATAGGTTGTGTTGTTTTTTAAAACCAACGCGCTACGCTAAGGAGGAGATCCCAAACGATGGGCATGAAGTAATAAAACCTAATATCACGCGAATGCAATTCATTACAACCAGGCGGCGCAAGTACAATTTATTGTTTCTCCTTCCTCTCGGTAGTAAAGTACAGAAGCTGCGCAAAATAGGCGTAACAATATTTTTGATATCAGACATATTGTTACATGACGCGAGAGGACACTCAGCCTCCAGTCACTGCAGTGGAGCCTATGCTTGTTGATTCGAGGTGGCGTCCACTGCGAAGCGCCATCGTTAAATGGTTACTCAGAACCTCCACCAATATGTTGCGTTGAAAAAAGAGCTAGAAAACTATGTACAGGATACATACTGACACGTACGGTTGTTTTGGGTTGTTTAAGTGGAAAGCCTTTATCACTTTGCTTTGACAAGCGGGCATGTTGTTTGCGGCCAGTGCCGTTATCACTTTCTATTACGCGCAGCGTCGGCCGCGTTTATCTTGCATGTCGCTTCGGGAACAGTCTTGACTGTTCTTGCAACTTTGCATGATTGACGCGCACATTTGAGTGTCTTCTAGAATTTCAGAGATAATGCGAGAACGTGTTATGACGTGTGCATAAAAGCCGACGCATTACACCGCTTTTCAGTCTTTACGTCGACCGACGACTGTTCACGCCGCTATTTCTGTGCATTGTCATTAGCTTTGTTTTGCTGGGCACAAGTTCGCCCTATAAACAGTTCGCCTGACATCGTCTTGAGTTCTGCGTGCTTCGTCTTGAGTGCTGCCTGCGTCACGACCACGTGACAATATTGTTATGGACAGGCAGAGAGCTGCACGGGAGTCAAAGCGTGCCCGTCGTTGTCCTCTTCCTTACTCTTCCAAACAACACCACTAAGCATATGCCCCGCTGCAGTTACTGGAGGCTGCCCCGCCACGGTTGTCTAGTGGCTAGGGTACTCGGCTGCAGATCCGAAGGTCGCGGGATCGAATCCCGGCCGCGGCGGCTGCATTTCGATGGAGGCGAAATGTTGAAGCCCGTGTGCTGTGCGATGTCAGTGCACGTTAAAGAACCCCAGGTGGTCGAAATTTCCGGAGACCTCCACTACGGCGTCTCTCATAATCAGAGCTGGTTTTGGGACGTTAAACCCCACAAAACAAAACAACAAGTTACTGGAGGCTGAGTGTCCTTCCGCATCATGTACCAGTATATCGTAAATGAAAAATATCATTACGCTTATTTTGCACTGTCCCAGATGGAAATTGTCCTGAGGAAGACGTGAAGAGACATATGAAATAAAGGACTACCCACTTTTATTCCGGCGAAAATAATTTGAATCAGTGTCATCAGCCTTGACACGGATGCAATCCGGCGAAGAAGGGTGCCTGGTGTTAGTTTTTACCTATGGCGCGGTAATTTTGGAACAGTGTAATAGAGCGAAACTGAGTTTCAAGAAGCTGCAAGTACCACTTCATATCTGGAAAGAGAGGAATTGATGTGCTTATTTGTACAAATGCGAAAATACATGCACATGAAACGGGAAAGTGGCTTTAAAATTTCATTTGATGTTCCATTCTCTGTTTTAGGAAATAACATGGCAGCCGTTATGTTCTTTTTTTTTCTTTTTTTCGACAAAATCTATCGGAGACTATAGCAAACCTTCAAAGGCACAATGTATAGTAGTCACCACTGCGTTTAGCTCTGATTTAAGCAACAGGAAAAGTCAAGGATCACAAGGATCACAAAAGTGAGTGAGTGAGTGAGTGAGTGAGTGAGTGAGTGAGTGAGTGAGTGAGTGAGTGAGTGAGTGAGTGAGTGAGTGAGTGAGAAAAAGCTTCTTTGCTTATCAGAAGGAGTCGCGTTTGGCGAGTTTCCCGACTGGGAGGCTTGGCGCGATTGCGGCCAAAAACACGGGTGTTACAGCGCTGGAGGCTTGCCTACAGTAAGCATGCTAAAACCGTTCCCTCGTTTGTGGCACATGACTCTTTTAGTGTGCAGGACCTGCATCACGGGCTTTTAAACTTTCATCACGTAACTGTACGCCTAGAGATACTAGCATAGTAGTTACGGAAATAAATCGCTAAGAGTCGACCACTACGCACTGTATTACCGCACCGAAGATAAGGTAAACCACTACTTCTAAAACACCATAGTACCTCCCAGTGGCTTTCTTGGTCAAGTGTGGAGCTCCCAGAGTTGGTCTTCCAGGATGGAATTGAGCAGCGCTGCCAGACATTGGGCGCCGGGCTGCCGCTTGAGATCCCGATCCCGCTCTTAGAAGTAAATTTCGCAAGAATAAGGTGTCTTCCGCAGTAGTGTGGGCAAACTGCTTGTACATAACGCACAAACAAATATTGTTTTAAATGAAGAAAGCAACGTTCCATGTTATATTAACCATACAGAGTCAAAACAAAGAGGGCGGGGTATTAGACTGTTATTCTATGTTTAATATAATTGAGTACTCCTACAATAAAGGTTATACAGCCCATGAGTAGAAATTTACGTATATATAAGCTAGTAGTTATTTGACAAGTGACTGTACAAGGACTAAAATTGTGTTGTTTCGTGACGACAAAACGGCGGTCATCGGCTATCTACAGTGTCATGTTCTGAATAGAACGATTGAAAACGTAACTGTTGCGCATAAGTTAAAATTTATGGCGCTCATCACGACATATATAGGTTTGATAATGCATACAAGTAACCAAAACCAATATAATGAGAACACACATTGTGCGTAACGCCTAAATAAACACCAAATTTTAAGGATCCGTCTCTAAAAATCGTACCACTTGAACTCCGCGAAATTGGCAGTATATTTTATAACAATAGAACAGATGAAAAATGTAAAACACTTGAATTCAGGCTCGACGGATTTACCCTAAAGGTGTCTCGTCTGGGCTTCGTTCGAGTATTGAAACACTCATAACCACTCTGAACGAAACAGAATTTGACGCATCCCAGACGAAATGGCATGTCATCACTGTAACATACTTTTTCCCTGAAATGACAACATCAATGTTTTAGCAGTTTCATACGTTCACCCCATTTTGTCCTGAAGACTTTTGAAAAACTACTTGGGTAATTATAGAAGTTGCCTGATAGTCGATCAGAAAAAAGTCAAACCAAAAGAAGGTGGTGATACTTACAGGAAAATGACGTTAATCCCGGAATAACTGACTCTCTCATCGGAACATGTGCATAAAGTGTATTTTTGCTGAGCAACAGGAACGAAAAAACAATTTTTTAACATGATCACCTAAACAGAAGAACAATTAATCCTGTAATTTCGCCAGCAAAAAGTGATACAGGAATTTCCTTAGCACCACCGTGAAGCACCAGAGCTGTGCAAACAACAAAGGAGCTTCTTATCTGAGCCGTAATAAGGCTAATTGTATTTGCTCAGCGACGCACTGAAACAGGAAAAAATGCAAAAACCCGGCTGGTAGCTGATAAGGTCTGTCCAAGCTGCTACGGCGCATCGCACGAATATCGATCGCACTCGGTGCTTCCGTGTACTTAGCGTTAAAGCCTTGAGGGTCAGCGATACTTCGGGTCTCGAGAGATACAGGCATTATCGCGTAGCGTGTGGACATAATAAACGTCGTCAAACGAAACTATGTGACTTTAGGAAGCGTAAATTATTCTCTGAGACTGGAATTCTTCACTAAGCCTCGTAAGGCGCACTTTTAACTGTGCATGCGTGTTGGATACAAGATTCCCACTTTATTCTTGTTTTATTATGGCAGGAAATGTGCTTCCCCATCACAAATCTTGTAATTGTTGTGAAGACGAGTGCGAATAACTGATAAGTGAGATCCCTGGCATTCATTCACTCTTCAGCCTGTAACTCATTCGAAGCTGCCCTGATGGCATGTTGAAGGAAGAGTAATTTCGTGGTACTTACTAAAGCTTCATTTGTAGAAGGAAAACCAAAATGGCCTGCAAACGATATCTTTTATTTATTGAGGAATAAACTTTACAAAAACGGCAGCCTAAAATGGTGCATTTTTTCAGCAGATTAGCATTGAAGAGTGCGTGGGAATGTATGAATGCTAAAACAGAAAAAGAAACAATCCTAAACCTCCACGGACATGAAATAAAAAAGGAAACGCAGTCCTCGAACGACGGATACATTTCTCGAAGCTTTTAATTATGCGGACAGAATTATCTACTGGTAATGCATTTCAGAATATTTTGATTTAGTTAGCAACCGCTGCTGTGAAGTAGATTTCGTGTTGTCTTAAAGTGGTAGGTTCACATGTGCCAAGATTAACCCATTAAATATTATTGAGCTAATAAGACTGTATATTCATCAACCTTTTCATCTTACGAAGCCTCGCACATGTTACGAACTACGACGACTGCATTTCGCACCAATCATTCCTCTGGCAATTGCCGCAAGTATCTTTGCTGGGATAACTTGCCTCGTGAGGATTCAATAACACTAAAGCCTACGCGATGCTGCTTGGGCCTAGTATGAACGAAGGAAGGGTAATAAAAAAATGTGGTTGATCCCTCTGTAAGAGGAATCAGTGGAATACGACAGTGAAACCTGTCTTCGCGAAGTTGTGAAATGCATAAGCGGCGATCTAGCGAATCCAGGGGCGGGAGGTGGCTTGGGTACTGTGAAAATATGAACACGTTACGTTTGCGAGTGGCGCGTCTGCGCCATCAGGTGGCGCCACCATCGAGGCGACGACAGCGCACCGCCGGCAGCAGCACGTGAAACGCCACCAAAGCCTTTAAACTGCCTACATTATTTGTAAAACTTCAAATCGACTCGCATAAAAAAAAGAGTTGCCCTTTAATGTTAAGTCACGGGAAGCGTATTGACCACGAACGTTGAAATGTTTTAAATAATGAAAGTTCTCGAACGGGTGACGAGCGAAAGCGGGCAGTGAGTATCAGAAGACTGACAGTCGCGCACGCACCATTCCAGGCCTGTGAAAGTTACGCCGTTATGTTCAAATCAAGCTGCAAGATACTGGTGCTGTGAACAGAGTCATACAACACCATCGTAAAGGTGCAGGGACTTCAGTGGTATAGTCTGTTAACACGGATTCGTGCAGTTCTGTGTATTTTTTCCTTCAGCGGTGGACAGCTGTACTCCGGATATCTGGTGGGGCTGCACGTATACTACGTGCCTTTTTCGCATAGGAATGATTATGGACGATACTCGCCGATGCACCTCGTAAAACACTACTCACTCGTCCCTCATTTCACGTCAACATCGATGTCATTACAATAAGCAATTTACTTGACGCTAGTTTGTATGATCACTGTTGTGGCTCTTCTAGTCCTTACTGCAGCGGTAACCTTTCAGTTAAGTATGCAAGATGCTTATAAGTCTCTAATATGAAAACAGGATGTAATTACATTATGCAAACGAGGGAAATTTTGGGGGCACCTGCCTGCACGGACCGAGGGAGCACCCGCGATACAGCAGCAGACGACGACGGCATATCGTGCGTTTCTGCCGGTCGCCAGCCGCCATTTGGACGCTTCGAATGCGCCCTTGTGATTTTAAAACATATTTAACTTTTTAGTTATATATTATACAAACAAAAATTTACAGTTTAGGAACTTGAATTGCGAGCATAAAATAGCCAAAACTGTTCAAAGTGTTAGCAAAACAATATTTATTTGTTAGTGAGGGTGCCTTTAACAGCAAGACGGCGCTACGATCGCTTCCAAAAATCGGCCCCATTGGTTCTACGGAAATATCCTCCCCCTGACAGCGTCTCCCAGTATGTCCCAGCACGCTGCCAGGCACTGGGGACACTGTACAGTGTGACTGCGGCGTCTTACAGCGCACTGGCTTACAGTCGGCTGGGAGTGCTGGGAAGACACTGGCAGCGACCGCATTGGGAGCTCGTTGCACTGGGACAGGCACTGCTTAAACTGGGAAGCCGCTGGTTCGTTAAGGCATACTGCGCGACACGGCAAGTAGGTTATAAAGAAAAAAATTATCATTAAAAGATAAAAACACATACGCGCGCGCGTCAGCTTTGACACTGCGCCCACAACAGGGAGGGTAACCGTCAATTGCAAAAGATTTCCTAGTCGACCTGTCTCCGTCCTCTAACCGCTCACATACATTGTTGTTGATAGCCCGCTCGCTCTCGATAGTCCCATATCTTCTGATGTGCATTGTGAAATGACCGAATAGTACCGCGCATGAATGCTCCGTGAGCTGACCTACGCTCACGTGGTTAATCTATGATTTATAATTGATTATTCACGTAACTTGCAAACATCACGCCGAAGTACCGCGCTAAGTCTAATCGTCGGTACAGCTGCACCACGCGAACCATAAACAGGGGTGAGGAACTTCACGTACGTGACGCTAACAAAACTAGTGCATTTGATGTGCAGTTAGCACAATGTATTTTGTTAGCACAGGTTGGGGGAGGCGAACGCTGCGAATATCACAAGGCCTCTTATGGTGCAATCGGAACCTTTCATTCTGTTGCCAAAACGGGACATCACCTATATGACTGGCCCTATATAAAAAAAGTCCCGCATATCTCGCTACCCTGCCTTCCTTGCCATTCATCACCAAGGCGCATCTGGCGAAACAGTTCAAATGGTTAATCTTCACAAGAAAGGCCCATACAAACGACAGATCCGACTATGAAAATGGACGCAGTGATTCAATGCACCTTGAGATTTACCCAGGCTTATCCTATTGTCTACATAATGCTCTTCCAACGAACGAGAGCAAAAATAATTGCGCATTTCCATAATGGTGCAGCATGGTAACGACTTGACCAGCCCCATAACCCGTACAAATGAAGACAAACACGGAAAAATACCACATCGGCAGAGAGGAAATACATTTATTTCCGCAGGTTTCATGTTATATATCTATAAACATTATGTACATTATAAAACACAAAAAGAAAGCGTGTCGCTAAACTGCAAGACATAATGAAGGACTGTTGCTTGCGTGAAAGAGACAAAGTCAAGAACATCATGAAAAGAACACGACACAATGTGAATGTCACAGACAATTAGGTCGTTCAGTAGACGAGGTAATCTTGAGCGCAACACATGATATCCGTAGTTTATAGGAGACTGTGGCACCCGCCAACATTCTGGCTTTCAGGTATTATAAGCAGCTGCATGCTGTTTCAGGTCAGCCATGCATGCATGCATATGAACAACAGTAAATATAGCCACAGTTCAATCCGCAGTACCCGTATATTTCAACATTTCTCAAAATTGCCACTCTGAGCATAGTTGGGCCCGAAACCTAATGTCGAACCATGCAGTATCGCCACTTTAGTTGGCGCGGGCACAGGTGTTTCGAAAGCGCTCTAAGCTTGCACAAGATGGGTTACATCTCTGCATTCCTCGTTAACAATCTTAAGGTTCTTAATCTTGAGTTTCATTAAGCTTGATCTATCCAGCAATTCACGCTTCTCAATGGCCACTTTAGCACGAATCAGGCATTTGTAGACAATGCACCGAGCGTTACATATTTGCACGTGCACGAAGACATTTTCGAAAGCATTTATTTGCCTTTCCGTGGGCTTGCCGTCAATGCTCGACGAGCGAAGGTGGCAGCTAAAGGGAGCCGTACTAAGGAAGTAGCGCAGTGCCAAGACGAGCCTAATCAAGCACAAGCAACGGTTCGATCAATGGGTGCAAGCTGCCATCAGCGGCAGTGATTTATACAAGTTATCGCAAATGACAGTTTGATTGCGCTAGTGTACACGTTTGTCAATACACCGTTGTGTAGCTTCGCATCTGTTCTGCCGTCTAAGACAAGTTTCGTGCCTGCGGGTCTTTAAACGCTCGTCATGGTAGTGCGGCGTAACGCTCGAACAATAGAGTTACTTATGCGGTTTATTTCTACCGTACCATAGATCCACTGAAGAAAAGTCAGGCAACCTTTGCAGACGGTGGAACACAACGTGCGCCTAGAGTCGGTAAAGCGTTTGGAGTATGCTTGAGCACTGTCTGACTACGCAAGGAAGACACAGCGTTCCAAAACTGGCACAGCCTCATTACAGCTTCAAATATTTTACGAAACCTGTGTTATCAGAGTATATGTTTCACCATAGCTTGAGCATTTTTCTACAAGCTGAAGCTTACTATTTTATGTGAAGAATGGGTATACATTCTCGCTCTTTTGCTGTGTTATCCTAGGCCTGGCTAGTATTGTATTTTAATATGTGTGGAAGCATATAAGCAAGATATAATGATTGGGATAGAGGCAGTAGCAAAAATAATTCGATGTTTCGTAGGAGTGCCTCCTGATCACATTCTCCTGCTGATCTATGGGTCCTAAAACTGGTCCACTGCGACATGCTTAATAGCTTGTCCATATTGTTAGCCATGTGTATGAGAAATATGTTGCACACAGCACGCCCCTTATATGGCTTTGCTTGAGTATCCATGCAACTCGGCGAAAGTACCAGCAGTACAGGAGCACTTTCAAAATGCGCGAACGCCATAGCCAAAGTTTCCGCTGTCTGCACAGCTGTTCGGCTCCTTCCTGAAGTAACAGGAAAAATCTCAGCGGAGGAATGGACCAGGCATTTAAATGAAATATCTTCAGTTATTCACCAACAGATGGAGGCCTTTAATAAAGGAAATATCAATATTAATTAATGAAATGTACTTGACAAACATGCAGTTTTTCTATGGCATCGTACAATTCAGCATTGATGGCGACGAAATATAAACGCAATTATTGAAAATGGCAGCCGACAAAGCGTTAGAGCAAGGTTAAGGATTAGCGCATACGAAACAAGGATAACATTACACTGCAACCGGCAACCTATAAGCATCACGTAAATGCCGTAAATCACGTAAATCATCACGTAAGTGCCGTAACGTGACATCCATGTACCTGAGCATCCAATCCAGTAAGAGCATTGTTTGTTGCGTCATCGTACGTGACCTTTTGTCTATATAAAGGCCGCCTCTTCATTTCGTGACACAAAATGAACGGCTCTCTTGTAATCGAGAATAGATGTGCGTATGAAATGGGTACTTTCTTATCGAGCCTTACGGACACCCAGACATGCCACACGAGTGTATCAGAGCCCCTTCGTTTCTTGATGAGCGCAGAACTATCGTTATCCCAGCTCACCTGACAGGTGGCGGGGGCCCGGAGTAACACGAGATCGTGAGCGCGTCTTGCACCTTGACATTCTAGCATCCATGCTGCGTGCACCACGGAGGTTTAAAACTCATACGCAAATGCCGGTACTTCAGGCAGCCGTGCTTTTAAAGTCTCCTTCTGCAGGCTCCTGGTTCTGAAAGGTGTAATAACTAGGGTGACCTGTATGTGCATTTAGAACGTCGGTATTGAAAGTGAAATACATCCTTAGCATACTAGAAGTCACTGCTTCGGTGATTTTTTTAAGAAACATTATAAATAACTTTGAAGCAATATTTTTCTCATTTGTTTGGGCAGTAATCAGCTCGTAAAAGGTCCCTGATTCGCACGATGTACAACGGCTCCGGTGCCACAGGCCACATACTTCAGACATTGCACTGATAGCCCGGATGTTCTCCTAGGAGAATCCAGCTGATCCCGCTTTTTCCCCGGGTACTCCCGTTCTGGTATCGGGATAATTTCGCCTGTATGCCCTGATGTTTCTGTTTGAGTAGCCGGAAGACCTTTTAGAATGCCCGGATGGTCTTGTGTGAGCGCCCGGATAATATGTGGGGCTCTTGGCCCTATGTCACTTCAAGGTCACCAACATCGCGAGCTAAAGCATTTTATGCTTCATAATAATATTGGTCGGGCTCTCGCAAAGTAGAAATTCGTGGCTTATGACCTAAGCTCGACAGCATGCAATTTTCCAGAAAACAATTTGTACCTCCATTTCAAAATTCATGCCCTGAGACATGGGGTAGAAATTTAAAGGATAGCATAGAATATCGGGGCAAAAGGCACGGAGCTCGTAGAGTACATATGAGATAACACAGAAGACAGTGCGAGTGAGAGAGCAAAAAGGGTCATACGGTATAGCAATTGACATAGCGAAAAATAAGTGGACATGCGGGGGCCACGTAAAAAAAATGACAGATAAGCAATGGTCACACTGAAAAACGGAAAGAATAACAAGCGGTAACATGGTCAAGAACAGCAGAGGCGTTGATTTACGAGACTGCGGGCGTAAAATGGAATCACCTTACGCAGAACGGGACAGATTCGAGAACTGCGGGAGAGGTACCCACATTTTTTCAATGTGCTGTGCTTCCGTGTGACATAAATCGTTATTATGATCACATAAATCGTTATTATGATCAAGAAGCGCAAATTGTGCATGACAGTGAGTTATCTGCCGGACACTACACAAAAGCTGACCACACAATGATTCGAACCGCTGGTTTGAGCACTACAAAAAAAAAAAAAGACACAAGGAAACAGTGCCATCACTCTTGAAATTCCATAAAGGCGCCATAGACATCAATATTTTCCTCCTAAAAATAGCGATTGAATGGGTGACTAAAACCTCCCACTAGCCCAAAACACTGGCTCGAGATCGATGTCGCACACTTGAACCCCCTAGAGTACTGCAAATTGTGACCCACAGCAAGTAAGAAAGGGCAAAGGCCCGTCTCCCCTCCGGCGAACATTGAGGCGTCTTCCTGCCTGTCTTTTATTAGATCTTGTTGCAGGGCAACGGCTCCGTGTAAGCGGCACCAGCTGCACACTTAACGAACTATGTCACGACGCTCTCTTGGGTGCTCGACAAGCCTTGCTCAAACAGATGCCTTCTTGAACAACGTGCGCAGCTTCGTTGGGGCGGAAAACACGCAGCTTATTAATGCATGGAGACGTCTGCGCTCTACGAGAGTCTCGCTTGTATACACAGAACCGACGTAATGAACGCCCCGTGGTAGATCGTTACTTCATCAAATATGGAGAAGCCACCAACGCTTTCACCTTTCGCATGGTGGGGTTGTTTATCGCCGACCGTACGCTTGGGTCGTCTAAGTGTAGAAGGAGTGGTGCCTACGTGAAATTTTAGAAACACGTGCTTCTCAGAAGAGCCACCTTCATTCGGAGGTGTAGGAGTTATATCGCTTTTACAGGTGTACCGCGGTTGAGATTTCTGTAGCCCTGTATCAAAATTTATGTCGTTTTATTTAGTGATGTAGACTTGTGAAAAGTTTTCGCCTATTAAGGTAGGTTTGTTTATGCAGCGTTTCTTCTTTTCTACAATCATATGGTCCGTGATCAATAGCGGGCACATTCATTTGAGCACTTTCATGGCGCTAGCGCTTAAGGACAGTGTTTCTCGATCGGTATGACCAGTTCGCCTCCAGATTACGTTTATTACGAAAAAGTAAACTCAGATAAAATATCGAAATCCTCTAAAAATAAAGTTCAGGTTTCTACAAGGAAGTTTAAAAAGTGTTTTTAACCTCCTTCGTTTTTGCGTGTGGTAAGCCTTATGCCACAAAAAAAAAAGCCTATTACAAAGGGATGGTCGCATAGCTGCTTGCATCACTAGAAATGACCTCAAAAGACGATATTCTACTGCCCCCAATGCGTAACACCATCTCCTTTTCCCCTCTCACGCCTCATACTGTTCCCCTCGCCTGTCACTTCTCCCATGATTGATGCAATGGAGCTATCGCTGAATTCAAATTTACCGCTCTCAGCCCTGCTCTCGAGCAATGTGTTGGGACACTTTATTACTTTGACGGCTCTTCTACACCATTTCGAAAGCATTGATTTTTCATTTACAAAATTAAAAGCAGTGAAATCTGTATTCTCAATTAAGTCAACACGGCGGGTCACAGTTTTATACCACATCCTGCCACCAAGTAGGCCTGAGGTTTCCTTGCACTTGCACCGGTAGCATCGGTTTTTCGCCGGACAATTGCACTGAGTGGCTGTCAGGCAGGCAGGGCAAGGCAAGGCAAGGCAGGCAGGCAGGGTAAGTTTGGCGTGTTTAGCTAGCTAAGAAGCCCTGTCGTTTTTTAAAACATCCGGAAGATCCCACGGCATGTGGAAATCTATGTGATGCGAGGAGGAATAAACTTTATTTTACGGCAGCAAATTTGTAAGAGCTAGGCCTCTGTGCGTAGATGACGGTCTCGAGCCTTTGGGCCCTGGTTGCATCTTTGGCCTGCTGGATTGCCTTTAGTTGGTCTTGCAGTTCAGAGCCGAGCAGCGCAGTCTCCCACTGTTCTCCGGTCTTCTATGTATTGTTCTGAGTGGGCATCCGAGGGCAAGCCCAAATGCGAGGCTGATATGTTTGGCATTCGGCCAAATATTACGAGTAGGATGAACGCCTTTGTACAAACTGGGTGTGCGTGTGCGTGCATGGGCAGAGTATGTACAGCCGTCAGCACGGTAACTCGAGCACACTATAGCGTAGCCTGCATCGCTTGGACTCAGGCCAGCACGGTGTAATTTTGGGCGCTGCTGGCGAGATAATATTTACTTTATTATTTATTTATTGAATGAATAAGTGAAGTAAGTAAGTATTTCGGCACCAGCGCCCACCATTACGCGGCGCTGGCCTCATTCCAATTAGTTCAGGCCACGCTACATAGCGTTCCAGTTAACCATGGTGACGTCTGTACATGAGTGCCACTGTAGCGTCTAAATACTACTCTACGATGAGAGTGACGTAACGCCTGCATTGAAGTTAAAGCACATACGCCTGTTTTGCGGAAGAGACATGCACGCTGCGGCGCGCTGATGCGATTGTCGTAAACTTCGCTTGTTCGGGTATTCCTGCCGAGTCAAGGAAAGCTCGACAAAACACGCTGACAGATAGTGGCATTTATATATCGTTTGCGAAACTTGAGCGTTTAGCACAAATTAGAATAAACATTGACGCTACGAAAACCCCTAGATGCAGTCGCTCTAATGCAATAGTTTTATTCACGATATGAGCCGCGCAAAAGCATCTTGTCGTGGTCTAATGGCAGTGGCGCTTGACTCAAAAGTTGCGGGCTAGAATCCCAGACGCGGTGGCAGCATTTCGATGGAGGAAGAATGCTAGGGGCTCGTGTACTGTGCGACGTCAGCGCGCGCTAAAATATCCCCAGCTGTTCGAAATTTCGATAGCCCTTCACCACGGCGTCTGTTATGTTCATTTGCAGATGCATTTACGCGACCCTTTTCATCTTCTTTAAATCAGTAAAATCTTTAAGTTGCGTCCACATTGTACATGGGGCATCTTTCGTGTTAATATTTCGTGCGCTAATAGCGTGCCTAATCCCAAAGAACTTCTTTTTCAAAACTCGGGTCAGCTACACACTAGGGATGCGATGGCTGAAGAGAGAGCCGAGGTGCAGGCGTTGCCCCTCGTTTCCTATTCCTCACCCTCACTTTTCTTTGCCACCCCTTGCTAAGGATACAATATACAATCTCTGCTTGCCCTCACGACATAAGGTCTCTGCTTTACCCTACCCCTCCTTTCCTTAGTCCTCACCCGTTATCGATCGACTAGTCTATCGTGGTTTTGGCTTGAGCGTGAAATGTGACTTGTCATACGTGGCCTTGGCGGGAACAAGCGACGCGACTATTTTTACGTTGTTTTGCCGCGAACATATTACGTGACTAGCCTTACGATGGGCTATGTGATTTTGGTCCCCCGAGCGATCATTGTTTACGTGACTTTATGCCGCCATTTTATACCGGAGCATGTCACGTGGCTAGCTTAACGTGAAGTTACGTGGAATTAGTCACGTCCCAGTTACGTGACCGTACTCTTCATTTATTTATTTATTTATTTATTTATTTATTTTACCCTCAGGGCCAAATGGCATTACAGAGGGGGTGGGTTACAGAAAATAATTGAACAAGATTGAACAGAATGCAGTGAATACAGTTAGATCATACAACTAAAACTCGTATAATACCATGTTAGTTAATACATATATATATACGAATACATCTCAAAAGATGATTATATAATGTTAGCTACTACAATAAAAAAGCCTAATCATACAATCATACAATGCTGGCTATTACACCACGGAACAAGTTATTATCATTTATAGTGACAATGTCACCGGGAAGTCTGTTCCACTCCTTTGATGTACGAGGCAAAAATGAATTGAAGAAAGTTTTTGTGTTGCATGAAGGGATACCTACTTTGTGATGGTGATCAATGCGGCGGGATATGTGATGTGGGCGAAGAAGTAATTGGTCATGCAGGAGGGGTGATACATCTTGTGAGGGGTGATACATCTTGTGAAACAGTGTTAAACGAGAAATTTGTCTACGAGATGTTAAAGAAGGGAGCGCAAGGGAAGTTTTCATAGCTGATATGCTCGCAGTTCTGTTATAATTAGACAATATAAAACGAACGGAGCTATTCTGGACAAGTTCAAGGGAAGTTATTAGGTTATCATAGCTGGGGTCCCACACGGCTGTAGCATATTCTAGGTTGGACCGTATTAGTGTTTTTTAAAGCTGGAATTTTAAACCGCACGGAGCATTAGAAATGTTACGTCGTAAATAGCCAAGCATGTGGTTAGCGTTAATAATAATGTATTCAATATGTGGATACAAGCGGCATCGGAGTTACGCGAAACGGGCGCAGTGGTTACGTGATTTAGATCACGTGAATTGTCGGTACGTGACGCCACGTGGTCACGCGAGCGGCACTTAAACCATGCTCTGCAGCGGAACTGTTATAGGCGGTTTCCACGCAATGCGAGGTCATGGACAGGTGGGCCCAGTGTTCCTCTAGCGCTTCTAACCAAAAAGAACAGGTTTGTCCTTCCAAACTGGCTCTTCAGAATTCTTCTTTGGCAATCCATGCCTGCGTATGAGTAAATACACAACCGGTGTTCTATCAAGTTCATATATTAGTAATCTACGGCTCCTGGTTGCTTGCTAGCAGCACCGTTTATAAGCTGCGCTAGTAAGCTACTGCCATGCCACAGCCGCCGCACGAATACCAAATTTCTGCTCAACCGTGGGAGCACGCGTCCTTTTTCTCCGACTGACTGCATTTGCGCGCGGCGCGCAAGAGGTGATAAGGGGGTATATAGAACGGAGGAAGAATGGCTGAGTTTCTGCATAGCCCGGTCGGCGAAAATTTTCACCGTTAAGGACTATTATTATTGTGCCGTCGTCCAAAGTTGCAGCGTGGGCAGCTTATACTCTTCTCTCACCGTTGAAAAGAGCATTCATGCTTTCGCGTGGCAGAGCAATCTACTGCGCTCAGATTGGCCCAGCGGGGATCAACTTCCTGCTAGCGGTGCCATAACCCTTCGGTGCTTGTTCTAGAAAGTCATTCGCCGTCAGCGTTCAGGTTCCACAGCTTTATCTTTTCCCGGGGACGTGTGCATCCACAAAATGATACTAAAACGACGGTATCGGATATCACCTGAGCATCTCGAAACTCTAGAACATCTATTACGGGCAACCAAGCGTTAGATTGACCCCAGACCTTCATTCTTGAGAACTTTCGAGCGCATTTTCTTGAATAGGGGGTTCCAGCAGTGCGCGCTTTCTGGTCATGAGGGTCCGTTATTAATAGGACGTTCTTGAATCTCTGGGCTGAGAAGTAGTTTTCAAGTAACTGTGCCTGATATTACGCTGTCGACAAGACAATCTAGGAAGTATATAAGAAATGACACTATAATTTTTACACATACGCGCTTATACCTTACAAATTGGATTTTAAGCCTGTCTCTAGCCAAGGAAAGACGACGTCGACGATTGGCTTATTCAGGAAACCTGGGTGAATAAGGAGACTTAGCTTTTAGAGAAAAATGCAAAGCATTGCAGGAATATAAATGGTGTTTTTTAATGATATGTTATAAGTCTTGCTTAGTCTGAAACATTTCATTGGTGTACTTGGAAAGATTTGAGTTGTGAAGGTCTTTTACGAAATTAAATTCGGTAGCAGGAATTTTGTAAAGAACATATATATAATTTTGAACACAGGAGATATAAGTATCAAGTTCAATGCGCTGGTGAAATGTTGCGCGATGGTTTGATACTGACGATACTGTCTTTTGTGTTGAGCGTCATATTTGACAAACACTCAACACTGACACGAAATCCGATTGAATTTACTGCGACGTCCTTGCGATAGAGTTAACCGGCATTGTACTTTCTTTCTCTCTTTTTTTTTGGTTTTCATAAGCCAAAGTCACGGGCGCTATCAAAAAGCCGGTCAGGGTATATATTTCAGGGAAACGACATAACGAATGACGTTTCGTTTCTACGTGAACCTTCTCTTGTCGATCTGCATAGTCTCCGCACTCGTACGTGTCACGTAAACCACTTGCAATCTCTTTTGTCAGTTGACATAAAGTATGCGCCTGTATATAGCAACGTGTGGCTGAAAACTTCCATAGTGCAAAAGGCTGTCGAAGGCAAGTACATGAATAGGCGATGGAGAAAAAAAGAAACAATGAATGAAAAGGAAAGAAAAAGAAAGAAACAAACAAACATAAGAGGAACATAAAAGAAAGAAATAGAAAGAAAGGAAGACAGAGAGAAAGAAATTCCAACCGTAGCATAAAAGTGCAAATTCACTTTCGCTACATAATCTGGGAGAAAAACACAGGGGGAGTAGTAGCGTTCCGAATCGCACTGAACAGAAGATAGGTGACCGTCGAGGGCCGTACTGATTATGTCTTGCACTCAGCTCCTTCAAATAGCGATATCCGCGGCACAACGAATGTGGGCCACTCTCATATGAATTGTTACAACGCTCCGCTACAGCCACAAGTGTGGCTCTGGAGAACCAAGGACAACGAACTGTTCACGCGGAATTGTCGGTATAAATGTTAGGGCAAGGACTCATTCAGAGAGTTCTTGAACACTCCGCATGCGTTTAGCTTTGAACATTTTGGACATATCTTTAAATACTCCTGAAAACCGTTTCACCTAACACGTTCAAGATGCCTTCGCTTAGCGCGCAGTAGCACACACTGACTGCGGCATCCCCTTAACTTACGTTGTACTTGGTATGGCATCACCCGGAGATATCAACAAGAATAAGTACTCAGTAAACCACAAGAATGCGTACAGAATATATAGAAAGAATATATGTGTAGGTCAAATCTACCCTGCGAATGTGGTTGGACAGTCAAGCTGTAAACTCCCCCCAGAGATTACACAGTGCTGCTCCGTTTGACTTTCGCATGCATTTTAGCGGGATGCGTACATTCGGAGTCTTGCGCGAGAGCTGCTCAGTTTTGCCTACGACGGTGCTGAGCGAGTCGGTATTTACCTTTTCATCGAGCATTATATTGAAGCTGTCATTCTCGCTTCTATATTTTCCCTGGTCTATAGCCGTGTAGCCTCCAATGAACTGAGAGTGGCTAAACCGGTCTCTGCTCCAGCAACCGAAAGGGATGGCGTAACACCCCATGTTCACATGAGCCGAGCCGGATGGCTTATACGCATGAGCCACTGACCCCTTCCCGTGCGCATCTCCTCCTCTCCACTGTGCTATGTTGCCTCACCTTCTTATACTGGTGTGACACCAGTACTAGCCTGGCATTTTCTGGTGAGGCGGGCCACGCGACAACATTTGTTTGGCTGTTAGAAGAATAGAGCTTCGCTGTAAAATGTGGACAGAAGTGGACAAAAAATATTGACCATAATAAAAAACGTGAAACTCTTACCGCTGTTCGCCACGCCGCGGTGGCCTAGTGGTTATGGCACTTGCAGATCCGAAGGTCGCGGGATCGAATCCCGGCCGCGGCGGCTGCATTTTGATGGAGGCGAAAGGTTGAGGCCCGCTGTGCTTTGCGATGTTAGTGCCCTTTGAAGAGCCCCAGGTGGTCGAAGTTTCCGGAGACCTCCACTACGGCGTCTCTCATAAGCAGAGCTGGTTTTGGGGCGTTAAACCCCACAAAATCAATCTTATCGTTGTTCACTAAATCTTGCTCAATGATCATTATTCATGTTGTTCTAGGTCTTATACATTGGCAAGTACGAGTGCTCGTCTTGTAGACACACGGTGAAGCTACGGCGGTGACATGCGAGCTTGGCGAGCATTCATATTAACGTTGTATTTGGTCGGCCATTAATAACGTTTACAGATCTATATTGTTCCCGCACTGCCAGTTCTACACTTATTACTTGTAAAACTAACAAAATCGAGCCAGATGTCACAACCGGCAGAACGTCACCATTAATGAAAGCTTTCAATATACGAATATGGCAGGCATTACCTAAAGTAAGGCAATATTTGCGACAAGTAGCGTTCGGAAGAAACACGTACGCATTGTGATGAATTCTAGATTTAAGCGCGAAAATGTACTTCTACGAATGTTACCCTTCAACTGACTGCACGAATTCTCACTTACGGCACTTTTGAGAAAAAGAAATGTTTTAAAGTGCGTAGCACGTCAAGAGCCCGTACTGGCACCGTCTCCTCATGACGTCCACACGCTCAGGAAACAGGAGTTGAAAACACGGCGAAAAAAATGTGTTATCCTACGAAAACCCCTTCATTTAATGGATCCGTTTTAAGACTGGTAAGGTGAACCAGATGGGTATATTAAGCGAAAGCACACACATTAAATGTAAATAATGGCATAGTGAGATCATATTAAGCGAATACATATTTATCCATAAGCACCGATGATAAACAGAATTCAATCTCAAGGTTAACACAAGCGAATCACTGCTGTGTAGTAACAAAAGTTTACATGTCTCGATAAATTAGGAGAAACTATGAGTAATCGTTGAAACTAAACATAACTGATCAAGGTTCAGAATGCTTCAGAGGAATGTGATTACTAGAAATAAATAAAAGACGTAAATTAGAGGTAAATAATTGTACGATGAGATTCAGTTTGGCAAAAATAATTTGAAAACGTCGACGGGAAATACACCAGAACCACAAGTGAAAAACGGAAAAATCACTGTTTTGAACTTACAGCTTTTACTTCAGTGGCAAGTTCATGGAATGTTGTACACTACTACAATCAGTGAATTTCTATTTCGCTACAACTTCGCAAACGCCTCTACAACTTTTACCTTAACAAATTGTTATTTTCAGTGTATGTGTGAGGCCAGAAACTCCACCTGGGACTTGGACGACCAAAGACGGCTCGTCACCGGAGTGCGGGATGCAATTACGGCCGGAGGGTTCCTGAAATAAGGAACCCTCTCACTTAGAGTGACCCTGAGCATGCACTATTATGACAATTTCCTTGAAAATAAACGGTTTTTGCAATCATTTATTTCTCTGCAGCCTTTAATACAATTTAAAGTTGTACACTTGTGCTGATACTGCTGAACTTATTTATGCATGTGCTGCTGAATATTCCCGCAATAACTGAACTCTCGGATCTGTGTCGGGTTATTAACTCCTGAGACGCTAAAATGGATGCACGATAATTGCTTCACAAGACCTATAATATAGGCTGCAAAGATATGTAGGCACCATTGTAAATTTGTTTTCGCGAAACAATCATTAGAGTGTCATTGTCATACATATGGCGCATACTTTTTCTGATATTCGCTTCAATGTCCATGTCATATACATAGCAGCGTCGCGGCAATGGCCGTTCGAAGGACACGTGCAGTACCGTGAGCAATGGCGATAAAGAAAATTGGCGATGCACTCTATACAGCAGAAAACCGCTTCGCGTGAGATGGGACACGTCAGCGCAATGCAAGTACGTTGACAAGCAAAGCCTGTGAGAAATACACTCATGGTCTCATTAGTGTGTATTTTCTGAAGTGGGTAACTATGACGAATAGTCTTGGTGTCGGCGAAAATATGTTTTCGTTGTGCAGAATGTGTACGTTAGTAGACTAAACGAAACTAAAAATGTCACGTTCATGTGCTTACTCGAGCTTGGCTGGCCTCGAAATGAGCTCCACTCACAAAGAAGTAGCCCTCATTTATCGAGTTAGCCTACGCACTCTACTAAACAAGAAGAACACACTACAGAAAGGGGAACGTTAAAGAGTCCTCGATGGTCAGGTAGCACGGAACACATACAAGGAAAACACAGCCGCCAAAATGGGAATCCAATACAGCGCACGTGTCCACCACCTTGCCCCCCTTCTAGCCGGTCTCGAAGGTGCTTTGAACTAATTTTGAAGCCACGTGCGGAAGCCTCTTGTAATCTCTTCATTAAACTACACGACAGACATATAATTTCTTAGTGGTTTTGGTTGCGGTTGATGTCCTGCAGAAGCAAATAGAAAATGTGCAAGCGTAGAGTAGTTGCGCGTAAGGCAGTGCAACTTCGCTGCTGCAGCCATTATGTACTTTAACTAGAGTTTATTGATTTAATGCGATGAATGAGCACAGAAGCGGCGAAAGCGGACTTGTGATGAATACCCAGATACCACTGGCCGAGTGCTGTGGGTATGAGTGACACGTGACTTCAGTATCGTTAAGCATGGCGCACATGACGAGTATAGGACGCTAGTGGTGCAAATATTAATCAGTCATGTTCTTCACGCATTTATGCCCTACCACCTAAATTTTAGTTAAACAAGGTAAATAAGAAGGCCGAGTGAGCACTTAGACGTAGGTAGCTAGATAAATAGGCAGATAAAAAGATAGATACGGTTCAAGAGGATGAACTTCGCCCAGAAAGCCTTCGCACTTAAAGAAAACGCTCAAATGACTGAGCATGTTATAGTTCATATGTATCTGTAGTAAGTGTGTCACAATGTCATGTGTTTCTAGTTCTCCAGCTAATTATCCGGTCAAGCAGGAGCAACCCTCAGCTTATTTATTTATTTATTTATTTATTTATTTATTTATTTATTTATTTATTTATTTATTTATTTATTTAATATACCTCACAGGCCCCCGAACAGAGGGCTATACATGAGGGTGTGGGCGAACAATATAAGGTTAATACAATGATTTTATGGCACTTTTAAATTTATCCGTACTGCAATGATGGATGACACTTGGGGGAAAATCGTTCCAGTCCCTGGTTGCTTGAGCGAAAAAGGAGTGATGACGGGCTGTTGTGCAAGCAGGAGGTGGATAAACGGCCTTGTGGTGACTTGTGCGGGCTGAAGTACGATGGGCTGGTCGAATAGGAGAGTTATATTGAAACGTATGATACATTTTGTGATACAATGATAGTCTAGAAATCTTACGGCGTAGGTCGAGGTTGGGTAGATCTGCTATTCTTTTAAGGGTAGTAACACTGGTATGATATGAGTAATCTGAGTAGATGCATCTAACTGCTCGGTTTTGAATGAGTTCGATGGAATTACGTTAGGTTAATTTGGGGTGGGTCCCAAATGGTGGATGCGTACACAAGTTTTGGGCGAATTAGTGTTTTGTAGGCTAGAAATTTATCCTATCTTTCACCATCTGACGAATCGAAGTCACAGGTTCTGTTTTTTTTTTCAGTTGGTTCTATGTGGAGCAACCTCTGAGAGTTGTCGATTATGAAACTTTGCTGTTTATCGGGTGTATGCCATGCCAAATAGAAGTTATTTGGTTTCGGAGGCACCTCTACATAAATTTGCCCGACCCTTCATAAGGTAAATCTGTATGTTCGTGCTTTTCTGCGCGCTTTCCTCTAGCCTTCCCGTATATTTCAAGTTGCATTAAGATGTCTATATGTCCTTCCTGCAAATGTAAATACGTACGACCCTTTTAATGAGCAAAATTCTTTGACAAATATTTGCTCAGGCATAGGCTAGTGCCTTATTCGCTGCGTGTTAGACCTGTCTATATTAATTATAGGCAGCCCTTATCCCTGCAATATGTTCGCTACGCATGGCAGGGGAATAAATAGAAATGCTTGCGTTGAGCGTGCTGACATATAGAGGTGAGGTGCGTCGCGGCTAATGCAGCCAACCTGCCATAATATATTCTAGCAAAGGTCAGCACTATAGCACATGCATCACTACAGTTTCGTCTGCTCAGCTTATCTGGCCCGCGCCTATATCACACGTTGGGAGCGACACTTCGTCGCAGCGATGATTAAGAATGAAATGTCCTAACTAGTCACTGTAACCAGGCAGACTCCTGAGAATTCCATGAAATGGCTCTGTCGATGTGTTTCCTGTGATGTGGAGCGGGATAATGAGGATGCCTGCTGCCGACGGAGCCGACTGCCGAACACGCAGAGCGTGATGCGCAACCAGACGGAAAATTACAGCGCAGAAACAGTAGCTGAAAATGATGCAGTTTGTGATGAAGATGGGACCGCGGAATCAATATGAACTCGTCACGACAGGGGAATCAGAAGGACAAGAAAATCAGAAATTGGCGGCACGTACACCGAGTTCATCAGCTCGCAATGCCGGTAGCAAGGCACCCAAAGCTCTGTGACAGGTTCACTCAGCTCGACTTCGCAAGAGAGAGCGTCCCTGAACACTTCTCATGCGTTTACCTATGAACTTTTTGGATCCACCTTTAAGTACTCCTGCGGAGCGTATCACCCAACACCTCCAAGATGCCTTGGCGTAGCGTGCAGTCCTACACGCTCACTGTAGTACCCACTCGACTTACCTCGTTCTCGGTAAGGCGCCATTCGGAGCTCTCAAGAAGTACTTAGCGAACCGCAGGTATGCGTACAAAATATATAGAAACAAAAAATGTGTAGCTCCAACGCTGTCGAGGTGGTGGGACAGCGAAGCTGTAAACTATGCCCACAATGGTTACCCTTGGCAGTGTTGCTTGAATTTCACATGCGTACACCGGCGTATTGTGCGGGAGGGGCTGCGCTTTGCCTAGGACACTGCTAAGCAAGTCGGTTTTGTTCTTTTCGTCGAGTGTTAAATTCCCTCTGTTTTATAATATTTACTTTTTCTGTTTTTTCCCTATTTTGCCCCATCTTAACGTATGTTCTTCTAGCGTCTTTAATTTCCGAGGTCTACCCATGGTAACCTCCAATGAACTGAGGAGGAGGAGGAGGAGGAGGAAACAACTTTATTGTGAGGGCTTTCAGGACCTCGCAGGTCCCCTGGGTCCGCACACGACCCCACCACACTCAAACAACCGCCGCGGTGGTGTAGTGGTTACGGTACTCGGCTGCCACCCAAAAAAATTGGCAGATCCCACGTGCAGTGGGAATCAAGGAAATGCGAAGCACGCATAAGGAACGTAAAGTGGATTTGCATTGCTGTCTCGCTATACCGAGTTTGGCACATATGAAGTTCACGAAACGGCCGCAAGAGCACCGTGACTGTGGCATGTAAACCATGCCGCTCATATACGTATGTCATGATTCTCATGTTATGAATTGTCATTTACGTCCGTCATGCAGTCGTGTTGTGCCATAGCAATTTTGGTATACATCCCTGTAAAGAAACGAGTGGCATGTAGATCATGCCGCTAATCACATGCATGACACGATTTTCATGTTATGACCTGTCAGTGATGATCGTCATGCAGTCATGTTGTGCCAAACCAATTTTCCTATAGGCGCCGTGCTGTCGAGTTTTCCATGTGCGACATCAGCGCCAGAATGCACTGCCTGGCGGAGAGAAGAAGCAAAATTGGGCAGACTGTGACAGGAAAATACGCGAACGCGATGTGCGTCTCCAACTCTATAGCAGCAGCGACCGCCCGTCCCACCTTCTTTCGTTTTATTTCCTTTGAGACGCGCGCTCCAAACCTGCGGCCAACTGTTCCAAAGGGAACATGCATGTCATGATTTTCGTGTTATGACCTGTCATTTTTGTTTGTGATGCAGTCATGTTGTGGCATGCCAATTTGCGTATACGTCCGATTAACGAAACGCGTGGCATGTAAACCATGTCATTCATGACATGCTTGTCATGATTTTCATGTTATGACCTGTCATTTATGTTCGCCGTGCAGTCATGTTGTGGCATACCACTTTTTGTATATATCCCATTAACGAGACGACCAGGAGAGCACCAAGACTGTGTCATGTAAATCATGCCGCTCATGACACGCATGTCATGATTTTCATGTTATGACCTGCTATTTATGTTCGCCAGGCAGTCATGTTTTGCCATACCAATTTTCGCATACATCCCTTTAGCGAAACGGCCAGGCGAGCCCTAAGACCGTGGCATGTAAATCATGCCGCTCATGACATGCATATCATGATTTTCATGTTATGACCTGTCATTTGTGTTCGTCATGTAGTCATGATGTGGCGTACCAATCTTCGCATACATCCCATTAGTGAAACGGCCAGGGGAGCCCTAAGACCGTGGCATGTAAATCATGCCGCTCATGACATGCATATCATGACTTTCATGTCATGACCTGTCATTTGTGTTCGTCATGTAGTCATGATGTGGCATACCAGTTTTTGTAAACATCCGATTAGCGAAGCGGCCAGGAGAGCACCAAGACCGTGGCATGTAAATCATGCCGCTCAGGACATGCATGTCATGATTTTCATGTTATGACCTGTCATTTATACTCGTCGTGTAGTCATGATGTGGCACACCAGTTTTTGTAAACATCCGATTAGCGAAACAGCCAGAAGAGCACAAAATCGTAGGCGGCTAGATAGATAGATAGATAGATAGATAGATAGATAGATAGATAGATAGATAGATAGATAGATAGATACGCTCAAACTCGCCGACGTTCGCTAAGAAATGCTTCGCATTTAAAGCGAGGGTTCGAACCCGGCCGCGGTGGTCGCATTTTCGATGGAGGCGAAAATGCCAAAGGCCCGTGTACTGTGCGTTGTCAGCTCACGTTAAAGAACCCCAGGTGGTCTAAATTTCCGGAGCCCTCCACTACGGCCTTTCTCTCCCCTCTATCTCTTTCACTCCCCTTCCCCAACCCCTACGGACGCTTAGCCGTGCTCCCTACATGGGCTGCAGAAATTAGCGTCCTTTCCGAGCCACAATCATTCGATCAATCAATCATGCATAACAGGTCCATGACGATGGCGGCCCGGCTGGCGGCGATCTTCTGTCTTGCCGGGTCCGTGGAGAGTCAATGAGTTGCTAGACCGGTCTCTGCTGTAGCAGGCGTCCGAGCCACCGCTCGGGTCACGAACGTGGGGCGCATTCGCAGAGATCGCGGGAAAACGCGGTTGGCGTCGGGAGCAGCTCCACACGACTCCCTTGCTCCACTCCTCCTTTCTACCTCGCTTCCGCTATGCTGCGCGAGGCTATTAGGGCCGAAGCTCCTCTTAGTGTCCGCCGCGGTGGTGTAGTGGTTACGGTACTCGGCTGCCACCCAAAATACGCGGGTTCGATCCCGGCCTCGGTGGTCGCATTTTCTATGGAGGTGAAAATGCCAGAGGCCCGTGTACTGTGCGTTGTCAGTGCACGTTAAAGAACCCCAGGTGGTCTAAATTTCCGGAGCCCTCCACTACGGCCGTTCTCTCCTCTCTATCTCTTTCACTCCCTTTCCCCCACCCCCACAGACGCTTAGCCGTGCTCCCTACATGGGCTGCAGAAATTAGCGTCCTTTCCTTACCGAACCACAATCATCATCATCATCTCTTAGTCTAACCTTGTCACGCGTCAGGCGTCAGGCGTAACCCGCGTGCTGGGAGGCACGCGCTCGCCCTCGGTGTTCGCCTCAGCGCGTGCCTCTGCTGTCTTGTCAGAGAGAGAGAGACAGAGAGAGAGCGAAAGGTGCGCGTTGGCTATGCAAACGCTCTTAGAGGAACGCTGTACGAGCTCGCAAAGAAGGAGAACGCGCTCTCACCCGCGAGAGACAACGTTGGCGCAGGCAGCGTCTCCTAGCGAGTTTTTTGATTGAGAAATACCGACTGCTCGCGTTGGAGAAGCGTTCACCGGCAACCCATATATATATATATATATATATATATATATATATATATATATATATATATATATGTAGGCACTGGATCTTGACTTGCAATGAAGTGCCTGTGGGAGATTTCACTTTGCATAGTTGAACCATGAGGATTCGTATCGTGCGCGTTAATTAATTTAATCATGAACTCGGCACGATCTACGATGAACATCCCGAGCTTCGCCCACTCATCATCATTCACTCCGTTGATATGCTGTAATTTTTTAGGGGCGAAGCTCCTTATAGCGGCACCCGTTCGTCCCTCGTCGTAGTAGTGTGTAACCAGTCTTAACGCTAGTACCACATCTTGACCTCCAAGGTGGAGCCGGTGGGAGATTTCTCCTGTGCGTTGTTGAGCAATAAAAAATTCGCAGCGTGCGCGTTAACTAAAAGCCGAATTCATCTGTCTCTCATTCTCCATTAGCAGCCATTGGCATGTTCCAGTAGGAAACGTTAGTAGAAGTAGAAGTGTAAGTGTTAGCTAAAAGCCGACTTCGTCTGTCTCATTCCCATTAGCAGCCATTGTTTACCTCCAAGGTAGTGCCTGTTGAGATTTCTCCTGTGCGTGATTAGACAATAAAAATTTTGTTGAAAACGCCGTTGATTGATGAAATAAACCAACGAAAGACGCCAGGCACCCGCTCGCCCTCAGCGCATGCCTCCTGCCCTCGGCGCGTGCTGTCTTGTGATAGAGAGAGAGAGAGCGAAAGGGGCGCGTTGACTATGGAAACGCTCTTTCTTAGATGAACGCTCTACCAGCTCGTAAAGAAGTAGAACGCGCCCTCATCCGCGAGAGGCAACGTTGGATCAGGTAGCTTCTCCTAGCCAGTTTCTTGATTGAGAAATACCGAATGCTCGCGTTGAAGAACCGTTGACCGGCCACCCATATATATATATATATATATATATATATATATATATATATATATATATATATATATATATATATATATATTTAGGCACTGGTCTTGACTTGCAACGAAGTGCCGGTGGGAGATTTCACTTGTGCGTATAGTTGAACAATGAGGATTCGTAGCGTGCGCGTTAACTCCATTAATCCGGAACTCGGCACGATCTGCGATGAACCTCCCGAGCTTCGCCCACTCGTTATCATTCACTCCGTGGATATGCTGTAATTTTTTTTTCTAGCGAGAGCTACATTAGCCGTATTCTCGTGCTTGCCCAGCGCTGACGCAGAAGAGCTCAGGGCACAGGTAAGAGGTCCTCCCTGCCACAACTAGTGACCTGCTGTTCTCGTCACCTCCGAAACTCCGGGCTCTCCCCAGCCTCTTAGATTTCATGGAGGTGACCGGGATCACAGTCCCTCGTTGAGCGCCCCGCAAATACTAGGTTGTTTATTGGACACTCCAATGAACTAACTGCCTCCTCCGCGAAAGGACGAGACCCAGACTTTCTCCTTCTCTTCTTCTTTATTCCGCATTCCCTCTTCCCCAGCGCCGTGCTCCCTATCGGGCTGCAGAAGTAAGCGTCACTTCTCCAATAAACCACTATAAAAAAATATTAACACCACAACCCGGTAGTGGCCACACCCCCACCGCTGACTGAGCCGTTGCCTAGGAACCGCCGCAGCTGCCACCGCCGCTCACCGCGCCATCTGGCATGAAGTCAGAGGAGGAGCCGGTTAAACCGCGTCGCCACAATGTCGGAGTCCGCGTCTACGTTAAGGAAGGAATCGCCGCCACTCCGTTGCACCCATTAGCAGTTGCCAACGGCATGTGCCGTACGGCTGGTAGCAACTGACGTGGCCGTTGAAGCGCTGTACCTACGTGTCACCAACCAAATCCATCCAGGAAACCTTTGAAGACTGGCAACCTGTATCCCAAAGCGTAGAATTGCCGACGAAGTATGTATCGTGGCAGGAGACTTTAACCGGACCCCGGACTCGCTTAACGTTCAACTAAAAGATAACTTCAACCTGGATCTGGCAAGTGGCCCTAACATGCAAGCTACACAATGGGGAACCACGAACGACTTGGTTTACCAGAGACAAACCTTGGCTTCAAAATAATGTGTCGGAGCCGTTGAGACGGCTGCTTGCTACTTGCTACTTTGTGGCAGTTGAGAAATAACAAGATTCATACTTTCAAAATAGATGTGTAACACTTTAAATAAAAATACCTACTCTTGAATGTAACCATAACTTAACGAGGGGTAACAACCAAACCCAAACACTCAGACGTACGAACCTAAACGATAAACGACGTACGAACATAAACGATAAACAGAGAACCAAGCTAACCAATAAGATTAACCATACCTCTCCCCATGCACACCCAGGTATAACTAAGTTAAGACACGGCCAATCTTTATCGGTACAGCAGATGTATAGCGTAACACCACCATGTGCTGAACTTCCCTTACTGTGCGCTTCTCCTCTCCACCGCTCTATGCTGGCTTGCTCTTCTTTTAGACTCGTTTTCTGTTGACTCTGTCCACGCGACGAAAGTTTCTTTGGCTGGTAGAGGTATAGAACTTCGCTGTAAAGTATGGACAGGAGAAGACAGGAAAATATGGACAGAAATATAAAACGCGGAACTCTTTTTTTTATTGAAGTTGCGAATAGAAGAGGCTGGTGCCTTTGGTACGGCACCGGCTACTCCTTCTCTCTTAGCAATCCTAGCAAAAGTTCAGTAAAGAAGTGAAAAAGAAAAGCAAGAGAAAGTTTCACAAGACATACACATTAGTAACACTAAAAGAGTCGGCGCCATATACAGTTCGGCAGTGCATGGGTCAAAGTTCCGTACCGACGTTCACATAGGAAGCGTGTGCACATGTGATTAGAATAGTTCATATGAACGTCTGTACGAAACAAACCCACACAACACAAGTAATTAGACATAATCTGAAACATGTCAGAACAACAAAGAACACTGTTGAGTACATAGGGGTTACGTTGCTCGTTGGGCCTTTGGAATGAAGCCAATGTTAATGTTTCCTTACCGTCGTTCACCTCAATCTTCTTCAATGGTCATTAGTCATGTTACTTGATCTAGGTCTTATACTTTGGCAAGTAAGACTTCTTGTCTTGTAGGCATACCGCGACGCCGTGGCGGTGACATGAGAGCAAGCTTAGCACTCATACTAGAGTCCTGTTAGGTGGGCCATGAAGAAGGTTACACACCTGTGTTGTTTCTGCAAAGCTGGTTGTACACTTCTTACGCGTAAAACTAAGAGAAACAAAACCCGTGTCACAAACGCCAAATCGTTCCTACTAAAGAAAGCTTTGATTGTGAGAGTATAGCGGGCATTGTAAACGTAAGACAATATTTGCGACAAGAAGTAGTTGAATGAAACAAAAATTTTTATGAATGCTACATTTACGGGAAAAAATGCTACCGCAACAATAGTGCACAAATTTAAGCTAATGGCGCGTTTGAGAAAAAAATGTTCTTTAGGTGTTTAGCGCTTCAAGGGCCCGGGCTGGCTGCATCTTCTCATGTCATGCTCACGTTCCGAAAACTGCAGTAGAAAGCAAGGCCAAAAACAGGTTAGTCGACTAAAACCGGTTAGTTTAATGAATCCAGTTTTAGACTGGTAAGGTAAACCAGAAGGATATAATAAACGAAGAGAGAAATGATAATGCGACACGGTTTATTGATGTCTGGACGACGAATAACGTCAAGGGCGAGCTCCGACGTACGGCGAGCGTCAAGCAGCCAAAATCCGGGCAAGCGCTCGCTCGAGGCACGAGATCGTCGGCGACGCTGCGGCTTGCTTCCCTGCCTTCCTTGTCTTCTTCTTCATTACAATGAGCTCCGGCGACGAGAGTAGCCATCCTGGTTACTTAAGGCGTTGATAGTATGGCGGGGTCATAATAGGGTTTGAGGCTGCTGACGTGGACGATTTCTCGTCCACGACGACGTAAGTCCTGGGACGGAGTGAAGGGCTTGACTTCGTAATTCACAGGAGACGTCTGTGTGAGGACGCGGTAGGGGCCGTGGTATCGTGCGAGGAATTTCGACGAAAGTCGAGGCGTGCTCGGGGGGACCCAAAGCGAAACGAGGGCCCCCGTCGGGAAAGTGGAAAGCGAGCGGTCACAATCGAGTCGAAACTTCTGGCGGCCTTGAGCGTCTGTTGTCATGGAACGAGCCAACTGTCGACAATCTTCCGCGTACTTAGCAACATCAGAAATCGGGGTGTATTCAGTGGAGTCAGGTGTGTAGGGCAGGACAGTGTCCAGGGTACAGGATGGCTCACGTCCGTACACAAGAAAGAACGGTGAGAGTCCGGTGGTTGCTTGCGTAGCAGTGTTGTACGCGTATGTGACGAATGGGAGAACGGTGTCCCAGTTGGTCTGGTCGGATGCAGTGTACATTGTCAGCATATCGCCAAGAGTTCGATTAAAGCGTTCTGTCAAACCATTTGTCTGCGGATGATATGCGCTAGTCGTGCGGTGAGTGATGTTGCACTGATCAAGCAACGCTTGAATGGCATCAGAAAGAAAAACACGTCCCCGGGTCGCTCAAAAGTTCCCTAGGAGCACCGTGGCGCAGGACAAAGTTGCGTAGGATCAAAAATGCAACTTCTCTCGCAGTAGCTGTGGGCAACGCTGCGGTCTCAGCGTAACGTGTGAGATGGTCCACGCCAACAATTATCCACGTGTTCCCAGATGTAGTCGAGGGAAGCGGTCCGTATAAATCGATGCCAACGCGGTCGAAAGGACGGCCAGGGCAAGGGGTCGGCTGGAGTGTGCCAGTCGGGTGTGCAGGTGGGGTTTTGCGCCGTTGACACTCAATGCAAGCGCGGATATACTTGCACACAAAGGCGTACATGCCGCGCCAGTAGTAGCGTTGGCGAAGGCGGGTGTAGGTCTTGAGGACGCCGGCATGAGCACATTGTGGGTCCTTGTGGAAAGCGGCGCAGATATCCTTGCGCATGTGGCGTGGTATCACAAGTAACCACTTGCGGCCATCAGGTGCGTAATTTCGCCAGTAAAGGAGATCATCTTGAACGACGACATGGGAAGCATGGCGACGGATACTTCTTGAAGCGGGACGAAGGGATGGGTTTGCCAGAAAGTGAAGCAGTTGGCGAACCCATATGGTTCGACGTGGTTTATTGTGACGTGGTTTATTGATGTCTGGACGACGAATAACGTCAAGGGCGAGCTCCGACGTACGGCGAGCGTCAAGCAGCCAAAATCCGGGCAAGCGCTCGCTCGAGGCACGAGATCGTCGCCGACGCTACGGCTTGCTTCCCTGCTTTCCTCGTCTTCTTCTTCATTACAATAAAAGTAACTAATGGCATAATGAGAGCATACTTAAGCGAAGATAATTCGTAAAGACTGATCATAAACACAATTAAACCTCAAGGTTAACACAGGCCTACCTCTGCTTCTTAGCGGCACAAGTTTACGTATCCCATCAAATTAACAGAAACTGTCATTATTCGTTAAGAATAAACTTAAACGATCAAGATTAAGAATGCATAAGGTAAAGGAAAATACTGCAAAGAAATAAAAGACATAATTAAAGGTAAATAATTGTATGATGACGTCCAGTTCTGCGAAAATAATTTGAAAACGCGGAGGATAAACACAACAGAAACACAAGGGAAGCGTACATGAATCACGGCTCCGCACTTCGTGCATCTTTCACTCCAGTGGCAAGTTCCTTGCATGCTGTAGACCACTACTGGATAATTATTTTCCGTTGCGCTATCTGCCACATTAAACGGCACTACAATGTCGTTGTTTTTTCCTGTATACGTGGGAGGCCAGAACTTCCACCCGGGAGTTGGACGACCTACGACGGCTCGACACCAGAGTCCAGGTTGCGACTGCGGCAGAGGGTTCCGGGAATGAGGGACCCTCCCACCTAGAGTGATCCTGAGTTAGCACCAAGTCCGCACTATTAGGGCACTTTCATAAAAAAGAAACATTTATTCAATCATTCAGTTCTGTGCAGCCTTTAATAACATTTTAAGATATGCGCTTCTGGTGACTGCGCTGAGCGAATTCCTGCATGTGTTGCTCGATATTAGCGTAGTTTCTAAGGTCTGTGAGGTCCGTGTCGTGTTAATGAATTATGCGAAGCTAGGCTGGATTCACGATAATTGCTTAATGCAATTATTATGAATAGCGCGATAATTGCTTAACGATAATATATGGGTGCAGTTCTTAACTGGTTTTCACAAAAACAATAATCATACATATGACGCACACTTTTTCTGATATTCGCTTCGATGTCCAGGTGATATACTACGCACAAAGCGGACATGGCCGTTAGAAGTACACGTGTAGTTCACTCAGCAATGACAATAAAGAGATGAGGCGATATACTCTATACAGCAGAAAGCTTCTTCGCGTGACATTGGGCCCGCAAACGCACTGTAATGGCGTTGACGAGCAAAGTCTGTGAGAGATGTCCTCATCGTGTCATTAGTGTGTATTTGTTCAAGTGGGTAACTATGACGAATAGCGTTGGTTTGGCGAAAGCATGTTTTCGCTGTGCAGAAAGTTATCGACTGCGTGCGTAGGTAGACCGAACGAAACTTTACAAATGTCACGTTTACCTGCCTTATCGCGTTCGCGACGCGCTCTAGTAAAAAAAAAAAAAGAACGTTGCCGTCATTTATCGAGTTAGCCTGCGCGCTCTACGCAACAATACGAACACACTGCAGAAAGGGGAACGTTAAACAGCTCTCCACGGGCGGGTAGCTCGGAACACATACAATGACAACACAGCCGCCAAACCGGGAATCCAATACAGCTCACGTGTCCACCACCTGCCTCAATGTCTAGCCTCCCTCGAAGGTGATTTGAACTAATTTCGAAGGCACGTGCGGAAGTATATTGTCATCTCTTAATTAAACTACAGGACAGTCATGCGTGTGCGGGGAAGAAAGGTAGTTACATTTACGGAGGGACACCTAAATGCGTAGTGGGTGCGCTTAAAAGTGATATGCCGCACAAATAATTAAAAAGGTGTACACGCGTTGTGTAGGTGTATGGAAGGCAAAGAAACTCTGGTGCTACACTCATTATGCGCTATTAACTATGGTTTATATACAGTGTTCAATGAGTGAACCTAGCTTCTGCGAGACAGCCATTTTAGAGAATCAGAAGCGATACAACAAGGAAATTGGCAGAATCACTTTTCATATAACTATTCTATCGTCAAGCACCCAAAATTGTATCACTAAATCATAGTTATGGCAGACCTAGCAGGTGTCAGCCGTCATTTGGCCGTCCCTGGCCTACATGGGTATCATTAGGCAATACTAAAGGAAATTCTGCAGTGCTAGCAAACACTCTCATTCTCATATCCTTTAGCCCTTGATAGGAGCATGAGTCAACGTCCGTGCGAGTAGGCGAAATGAAACGAAAGAAGAAATAGAAAAGGAAGGACTTAAAGGAGGCCCTGGAAATTACTTCCACCTGGAGTTGTTTAAGGTGCGCTGACGAGGCACATGGGAGGGCCTCTAGCATTTATTCCTCACAAATGCGACCAATGCGGCCCAGTTTAAACTAGTGTGTATCTGGTTCTCAGTCAAGTTCCCCACCAGCTAGACCACCGCAGTGGAGAAAGCAGAAAAGCAGATGTCACTGTCTGTAGCCAGACACTCGTACGAGAGGCTGTAATGTAATCACCTTAGGGAATCGGAACGCGGAGAACGGTTGGAACTAAGGAAGGAAAATGGCGGTGATTTTGCTGACAGGCATGGGAGTGCACCGCTAGACAACAACGTTTCCGAAGGGCAAGCATGTATGCAAAAAAAAAAATGTGGCTGATCCCTCTGTCGAACGAATTTGTATAACACGAAAGTGAATGTTTCTTCGCATAAGTATAGTTGAATATTTATTGTTACATCGAGGTGAACTTGCCGTTGCTATCGGTGTTTCGCTGCACCGCACCAGTTAACGTGGATAGACCCACGTTCACACATCTCCTCCATTGCACCAAGGGCCGACCCTTTGTGGTAACCGGAGTAGTTCACCTAATAACTGGGCACAGTCTATAGCAAAAGCCACGCGACTAGGTATCAATCATTTTTACTTGCGCCACATTGACCCGTCAACGTCGTTGCCGTGCTCTGGCCTAACGCAGCAGTTTTCTTGTTCCCATTTTATTCCCATCACGCTCGGAGCGCAGCTGGCGGGGAAACGCGACCCACGAAGAAGGGCCACCAGTGCCCTACCACTGTGCTATCGGGGCATATACACTCTAATCTCTATGAACGTGGCTATGCGTGCGGCTCTGCATGCGTTCATCGAGGCGGGCTTTGCAACGCGCCTGGAATGGTGCCGCCATCTAGGAGAGACGAAGTAAAGCTGCAGTGATCCACTTTGCCGCTCCTGGATGGCCACACCGTTCCAGGCATTGTGTGCCTGGATGCACGCGTGCTGAGCAGGAGGAGACAAGAAGGCGCGTTCGTACAGCGTCTAGCCTATGCGTCGTTAGCGTAGTGGTAGCGCACGGGGTGCCCTTCGTGGTGGCGCGGGGAGCTGTGAGTTCGATTACCAGCGAATTAACACAAGCTTTTCTGAGTTTCCTTTTTATTGTTCTTGTTTGATGACTTTACTGTATCATATCCGTTACGGTAGAGGCGCATGGGGTCGTAGTTGGCCCCTGCATAAAACACTTTCGTGTTAAAATGTGTTCGAGAACATGTACCATCTCGGCATATCTGCATTGTATCCCACCGTTTCGTATATTCAATGCTGCGAGAAGGTGTGCTTTTAAATGTGAAGACTGCAAAACGAAGGTGTAAAGCTTTATTTACAGATGTTGTGATGCAAATGAGAATCCATTAATTCTGCTTTTTCCAAATACCATTTACAAAAGCGTTTCTTGCGATCATGATAATCTTACCCTGTAATAAATTTTCGGTGTTCAGGTTCATTTAACATGGCGATTAGGTCACTTATTGCACACGCATTGCTGGATTACCTTGCTCCGTAAGTAATGCGTAACAGTGAAGTAGCCAACAGGCTGACGTTAAAGATAAATGAAGAGTTATCCGCCTGTATATGCCAGCGTTCTGCGAGCATCATCGATCGTTTTGTTCTCGCATGTTCTTGAGTACTGACGCCACAGCACGTAATTGCTTAGTTACGCCTACTTTCTAAAATCTCGCGCACCTTTGTAAAAGCTGCGAAAATTAATAGTGACATCCCGGAAGCAAATGGGCCGCGCTCCCCTTAGACTTCGTGTACAGGAAACAATTGTCGCTTAGTGACTCAAGCTCATGTATGAAAATCAGGGGATAATGCTGAGATGCACACATTTTGTAGTTAAAATGAATTCTTTGCCTAGACTAGGAGCGATGTTCTACATACTGAAGGACGCTGTTCATCCACTGTTTATGTGGACGACGTACAAATAGGTTTCACGTTATCCAAGATCGCAGTCTGCGAGGGATGATGTCAAGGCGGTTAAGCAAGGTACCTAAATGGGTATGACGGACTAGCTAGGTTTGAGATGAATTGAAGAAACAGCTTATGGGTGTTCTTTCCTCAATGAAGACGGGCCCGTATGTTACTGCGACACTTATCGCGTCTTATCAAATATTGGACGATACCGTGTTAGCGGTGAAATGCCGTAAGTTGCTGCTTTGTAGAAACGCCAGCGTAGTGGGAGTGCGCACAGTTGAGGGAAGAGCGCCCTCCTTTCCACATAGTTTTTCACAGCGCCATCCGCGTATCGCTCCGAGTCGATTTCGAGGCTGTTTGCCACGCGTTCCTGTGTTCCCTTGCATATTGCTCACAATAGTACATGTCGCGCCCATCTTGCGACACTCAAAAACGAAAAAAAATCCCTTCTCGGTGCCTGTTTAGTGTGCATGCGCACTCCAGGCTGCATTGTCTTGCCATGCTGACCACCATGTGGCAAATGAGTTCGCGTTTTCATTTCACAGTGCAGAATGCATCATGATTTTATTATTTTCCTTCTACTGATTCCGCGCAACAGGTTCTGTAGACGGGGCTCTACTAGTACACTGCATATGAGTGGCGTTATCGGTGAAACGGTTGCTTCAAAAATGAAGCTGGTATGTCCGGTATTGGCAAGTCATGCGCCCGTGCCGGACACATGGCTGGCGTTCGCGCAACGTATGCATGAATGATGATTCTACGAGGACGACTTACGAGCATTTGGCAAGTGGTGTGGAGGTTAGCGCAATGCACCTGTCATCACTGGCGCCGATGGCCTTCTGCACCTTTCGAATATGGGCGCGTCGGTGGAAGGCCATGCGTAGTGCGCAGATGTTAAGAGTGCCGTATCTTATGCGTTAATGTTCAAAACAACCAATAAATGCATAGCAGCGAACAGTGGACCGCAGGACTTTTATGTTATATAGATCCAGCGAACAGCTGGTTGGCGGACGTATGCGAGCAATACGTTCGTGAAGTTTTTGATGCCAATATTTATTGAATGTGGTTTTTATATATAAGTTGATTCTTGTAGCAGCGTCAGGACAATGGTATATGTGTTTATTGTGCTAATACTCTGCCATGCATCTAACTTCATGTGGCACGTTGTAATCTTCAACGACGCGACACGTGCGTGCGCAGTATTTTAGAGGAATTAAAATAACATGTACGCTCAATTCACGCACCGACATATGGATGTTGAATGAGGGCTGAATGACATTTCGAATTTAAGGCCTTTTTCCTGCGGGAACCTAAAGGAGAATGTCGATGATGATGGTGGTGGTCGTAACTATGACGACAGTATACAAACGAGGGTGTACATACTTGCAGGTATATACATGCTGCATGTCAAGAGGACATACCCGTTGTTGTTGTTTTGTGGGGTTTAACGTCCCAAAACCAGTTATGAGAGACGCCGTAGTGGAGGGCTCCGGAAATTTCGACCACCTGGGGTTCTTTAACGCGCACTGACATCGCACAGCGCACAGACAGACAGACAGACAGACAGACAGACAGACAGACAGACAGACAGACAGACAGACAGACAGACAGAAGAACTTTATTTTATCGCACAGCACACGGGCCACAACATTTCGCCCCCATCCAAAATGCAGCCGCCGCAGCCGGGATTTCACCCCGCGACCCTCGGATTAGCAGCCGAGTACCATAGCCACTAGACCACCGTGGCGGGGCAGGACATACCCGTCTGCGTATTCAAAACCTATGGGATTGCCATAACACTCAGCAATATTGGGATGTGAAGCTGTGTCTGAAATAAATCTGTTATTTTCGACATTATATGAAGAAATAAATGCTAGGGTGAGGGAGTACACGAGTACTGTACGAAACATAAGTATTCCTTTAAACAACGTATCTGCATTAGCCTTCGAAGTGAGCAGCTATAACGATGTCTGGAAAGAGCTCTGCTGTAAATCAGCCAGAAGGGATGGCTTGAACGCTCGCTAATTTCCTACTTCGCTTTTTATAAACTTCAAGACCCACATTTCGAGGGGAGTTCCCTTAACATTGTCTAGGAAAACTTACACCAGTGGTTTTCTATATAGAAAAGGACATTGTATTTTAGGGTGGTTCCGAGGTGCTAGTCGAGACGATTATGAAATTATATAATGAGCGCGTCATCCGCTTGAGGTACCAAGTGACATCTTTTCCTTTACGTTTACAGAGCAAGAACGGACATTTCTGCGTCGCCTAAGGACGTGACTCGCCTTTTCAATTAAATTCTTATCTCGAATGAAAGCAAGTTTGATAATGATCACCATTTATAGCAAGGTTTCCTAACCTTTCTTATCTCAAGATTCTCCTCTCAATTACACACAACCACAGCACTCTTTCTACCACTTGTAAGGGTTTTATTTGCTTAGCTAGTGTCTTATTTCCGTCCCAGCTTCCGTTTAGACGAATGCCTGCGAAAAACGGAATTGTGACCTCCGCCATAATATGGACGCACGTTTGCACTAGGAAATAAGCGTCACAGGAAGAAATATGAGAAAGACAGGCGAGGATGTTAACCAGGGAGAAATTTCGAATGTACATAGGGCTTAGGACATCGAAGAAAAATCGCTTGAGTATAACTGAATATTGTCACCATATCGTTATTCTGTCACGTAAAACCTGATCAATGATTATTATTAAGCCCACTAATGGGAAGAATAAGTGTTGGAAAAGGAATACAAAATTACTTTTAAAACTGTAGTCACTCTTAAGGTGATTGCTTCCTGTAGCCTACAGACGTTATTCATCGAGTGCTCAGAAATTGAACACATTGTACCACACGCGTGAAGCACTACGTGAGGTTGACAGTGGAAGAGAAGTTTCCCGGTGCACATTACTGTAAGCAAGGGATGACTAACGCAATGTGGCATCGCAATGTGCCGTGCATCTAAGAGGAGGGAAACCATGGAAACTACTAGGGATTGGCCGCAGCCGCTGCTTCTGAGCACTTAGCCAATTTGGCCGGAAAGTAAATGTAGCCTCTGTCGCCATCACCGTGACGTGCACATTTCTAGATCGCGGTGGGTGCGATGACGACGTCTCATAGGTTTAAATAGCAGAAAACAGAGAAGCTTCGTGACACCCAGTGATAGTTTCAAGTGCCGCTCTAGGCAGCTAGCTGAGGCAGCGGGTTGCTGCACGGGTGGCCGCGGCTCTACGAGCCTACACCAATGTCCACGACCACGATATTTATTCATGAGGGGAAATGTGACGTTGCGGCAAAAAGTACCAGCTTGAGCAGGCACGGCTGATGATCTAACGTTTAGCCACGATGGCCGGTGATTACGGGTATGGAGGAACCCAAACGTCGAGAGACCTTCGCGTTCCCTTCACCGTCTTCGCCAGTGGCGTGCCTGATGGCACCATCATCAAAGTGTAGAGCTGCTCCCCGAAGCCAGAGTTTCTATAACTGCGCAGGTAATTTTACTGAAACAGTTGCAAACACCGTTATAGAGGCATTAGTCCACGGTTTCCTAAGGTATTGCAATGTTATCATCATGGTTAGCCATAAAAATGTTGAAAATTTCTGATTAAGTTATATTTCTGTTATCTCAATATCAAAATTGATATTTTTGAAATACAGTTAGTCTTAAGCATAACATCAATTTTGAATAATAAATTAAAACGGCTTCTTGACGTTTTGAACAGCTTGCCTGTGACAACCCACTGCTAGTGGATATGGACTCGGAGCCTTCTGTGGCGCCGACCGTCCAAAGGTCAACTAAGCCAAGCTCATCAAGAAAACGCAGCACCAGCTCCAGCAGCAGCGAGGACGCCGAGGTGTACTCGATCTCGGGCGACGAGTCGTCGCATGATAGCTTCGAAACGGTGCGGAGTATGAAGGCAAAACGAAGGAGCGTCGCGGAGTCATCAGCAAGTACCCAAGTTTCGAAAACTAAAGAACGATGGCCGCACACCATTTTGTTCATGCCTGATTACCCTACCGTGAGCCTCCGAGCAGTCAACAGGCAAGTCCTTTCTGTATTTCTCGAGGGGATCGCGCCGAACGAAATCAATGATGTCCGATTAAGCACGCGCAAGAACATCCTTGCTGTTGGCATGACGAATGCAAGCGCCTTACACAAGCTTCGACGAATATCGGATTTGGCCGGCATCAAAGTCCGGTCTATTATTCCAATGGATGGCGCCTGCGTGGCGGGTGTCATTTAAGACATTGATTTGGCCATCGTAAACGCAGACCTCCCAATCCTTATAAAACCGGCGGACGCGGGGGTCGTCATCGCTAGTGCTTTTCGTCTAGGAAACACCCGCTGTTTGAAGCTGCAGTCTTCAAAGGCGACTCTCTGCAATCCCACATAAAAGTTGGGCATTTCCGACATCCTGTTCGGCCTTTCATGCCTAAACCGCTTCAGTGCCGTAACTACATTAAGCTTGGCCATGTGAAGGGTGTCTGCACAAGCAGCGTAGTGTGCCCCCGATGCGCTTAACCGCGCACGACCGACGCTGGCCGTGAAGAAACTCTAAAGTGTGGTAACTGTGATGGCCCTCATGATGCTGCCTTCAAGGACTGTCCACGAATCAAGAGGGAAATCGCTGCTATAAAACTAATGGTGAGAGACAGCTTAACCCATAAAGAAGCTGCGGAAAGGGTACGGCGTCGGCGCAACCGTCTACGAAAGCCCTCTAGAAAGAGTGCCAATCACATGCTACCTGAGCACAGGCTCACCGTCGGGCACGAAGAAAGCTGCAAGAACGAACAGAAACGTGACACAGGCATCTAATAAGGTGGAAGACTGGCCTGCGCTTCCGCGCATACAGCCTGCAAAGGAACCTGCCCGGCCTTCCCGCCCAGCACCGACTATCTAAGCCTATTTCAGCTGATTATGCGCCTAGGGTTGATCACCAGATCGTTCCGATGCTGCGATCCCTATAGTGGCTTTCATCACAGATCTAGTGGGAAGCCTCGGAACCCCAACCGCTCGAAGTTGTCTGCAGTATTGGATGCGCTGAGCCCAATCCTAGCAACTCTCGGACAGAACCATGGCTGCAAATCACCAATAATTCCGTGATAAGGTCAGACAGGTGTCTATAATCCAGTGGAACGCCAGAGAACTTAAATCTGGAATCTCTGATTTCCGTCAGTACGTTTTCTCCAACCGTTTTCCAATCATCGCTAACTGCGAGCCAAAGCTGTCACATCCATTCAGGATATCCGGTTACGAATCAACAATGTCTTCAACATATAACGAAAGCAGCAAAGTCCTGGTGTACATTCGTCGTGAGCTTACCTACATCATTCAGCCTGTGGCACCTTACGATGACAACCAGTATGTTTGCATCACCGGAAAGAATAACCTCACCTTTACTTTATTGTGCGTATACTTATCACATGCCGCCCAATTTGATAGAAAAAGACTGGACGACATCCTGGCAGAAAATCCTGGCCCATGGATCACTAAAGGTGGCTTTAACGCCCACCGCCGTATTCGGGGAAGCTCCGAAGGTAACGCGACAGGTAGGCGGCTGGCTTCGTTCGTGTCCGAACATGACCTGCGCTTGCTTAAGGATGGGAGCCCTACGTTTTTACGAGGCGCAACGTACAGCAGCTGTTTGGACTTGACATTCGTGTCACGTCGCTTCGCCTCATGTGTTAATTGGTTTTTAGACAATGAGACGCACGGGAGCGATCATGTCCCCAGTTACGTCAACATCAAAGGACTGGCTGGATGCCATCCTTCTAACACAATCCGGAGAATTGATTGGACTGCGTTCAGGACGAACGTCGAAGACGCTTGTCGCAGCGGCCTCCCGTCAGGTCTAGAACAAGCTACAATGGAAGCGGTACAGACGGCGATGTGCATACTGACATGCTCCCCGAAGCGCTCGGAAACGGACGTAGAGTTGGAACGGCTCCGTACGATTCGTCGACGTGCCGAGCGAAGATATAGACTGGACAAATTCCGTACACGATCTAAGGACAGCCAGGCGCATGCAAAAGAAGATACAGTGTGGTACAGATAAACTTGAGTCTCAACGGTGGGTAAAGTTCTGTGAGTCTCTGGACCCCCGGAAAACATTATTGCAAATATGGAGAACGGTAGAAGGTCTGCGCATGCTTTCTGAGCAGCGCTTTCCGTTCAAAGCTTTCACGCTTTTCGAAGGTCGACGGGATATCGAGGTAGCTGAAGATTCTGCTAGAAGATTGTCGGCAATGCAGCTTGCAGACGAGTCCTTGCTCCACAGAACACTCCACAGTTACTGGACTTGCGCATGGACCTTCCCTTTACAATTGAGGAGCTCGATACGGCCCTTGTATTGTGCAGTCGTTCGTCATCACCTGGTCCAGATGGCCTCGCCTACAGGATCTTATGTAACCTAGGTGAGCAGGCACGGAAAGCTTTGTTGGAAGTATTCATTGACTCATGGCGAGACGGACATGTCCAACAAGAATGGAAAACGAGCCGATTGGTTCCGCTCCTAAAACCTGGGGAATCGCCTCTAGAGCTCTTCATGCCGCCCAATAGCACTAGCTAGCTGTGTAGGGAAGCTGATGGAGCGCGTGATCCTCGCCAGACTGGAGTGGTTCCTCGATCGCTACGAGGTCTATCCAAGTGTGATGGCCGGTTTTCGACGCGTTCGTTACTCTATCGACAACGTTGCTGACCTCTTAACGTACGTCCAGCACCAGAAATTGAGCGGGCGATTAACCGCGGCACTATTTGTTGACATAAAAGGAGCTTACGACAACGTTTCTCACGAGGCCATACTCGACGCCCTTGAGTCTGTCGGTCTTGGTGCCCGAGCGTATCGCTGAATTCAGTGCCTACCTAGAGATGAGATCGTTCTTTGTGCAAACCGACGATGGGCCGACCTCTCAGCACTACATACACCGTGGAGTTTCTCAAGCGAGCGTCTTGAGCCCCACATTATTCAATTTGTTTATTATGGGTCTCGTGGAACGCATACCAGGTTGTGTATAGATATCGATTTATGCTGACATCTGTGTTCGGACGTCAGGCATAACACGTCCTCAGATACGCGCGAGGCTCCAAAAAGCCGCGACTTCGAAATCGGCATACCTTAATGAACAGGGCCTTGAGATTTCGCCTGAAAAATCGGCGCTTGTCGCTTTCACGCGAAAGTCAATGGCAGCACATCCCATATCTACCAAGGGTCAAAATATTTGTTACTCTAGGACGCACAGGTTGCTGGGAGTAACCATCGATCGGGACCTCTGCTGGAGTCCCCATGTGGTCGCTCTCAAGAAGCGCCTAATGGCCACCTCAGAAGCTTTCCACTTCCTCGGAGGGAAAACGTGGGGTACGTCAGTGAACGCCATGCTGCACCGGTACGGGACATTGTTTCTACGATAGTTGAGCCTACCGGTGCTGACTGACACCTGTAAATGTAGCCTACGCACACTCGAGAGCGCTCAGGGCCAGGCACTCAAAATCTGTCTCGGATTGCCACGCTGCACCTCAACAGCGGATACTATAGCGTTTGCCAAAGACCTTCCTGCCACCACTCACATCACTTTGGAGGTGCTTAGGACGCACATTGGACACCTTGTTCGTGCTCCTGCCCACCACCTCGCCTCGCTTCCAGAAGACCGGCCCGGTGCCTGTACTTGTAAGAGGCTATCGGCATACCGCGAGTGCCTGGCCACAAATTATAATCCCGCTGAGACTTCCGACGCCTCCCTGGTCTTTGGCGCTTCCAAAGGTCCGGCTGACAGTGCCAGGGATTCGGACGAAAGGGGAACTCTCACCGCCGGCTTTAAAGCAGCCGTCTCTGCTAATGCTACGTGAGGACTACACGAATCACCTTCAGCTTTGCACTGATGGCTGAACAGCAGCAGGCAGATGTGCAGGAGCTGTGACCTTCCCTGCCAAAGCAGTAGATGTACTGTTCTAGACGTCTTATGGCACAACATCGACTGCCGTGGAGCTCGAGGCACTACGCACCGCACTTTCCGTGATCGATGGAGAGCCGCCACAGAAATTGGCCATCTTTACAGATTCTAAGTCAGTCCTTCGCCTTTTATCGGCCTTGCGTATCGGGCCGCTAGACCAATTAGTGCTTCAAACACGACAGCTCTATCATCAGTTAACCGACAAAGGCCATGACATCACGTTTCAGTGGCTACCAGGCCACTCTGGAATAATCGGCAGCAGGCACGCGCATAATGCTGCGAAACATGCTCACGAAATTGGAGTGCTGCAAGCCATCCCACTGTCAAGAACGGATGCAGTAAGAAAACTTCACTCGCTTGCGCGTGATATGGCTATAGCACAGTGGAACACTCCTGGTCTTCTGCATACCCGTGTACACCGCCTCGACCCATCACTACAAATTCGAGTTGCGCTGGACTAACCCGCTCTGAAACGACCGTACTTTGCCGCCTGTGGCTAGGCACGTCATTCACAAGAAGTTTCGGCTGTCGCATTGGACTGGAAGACAGTGCTGCCTGTATTCACTGCGGCAGCGAGGAAACGATTGTCAGCACGTCGTCTGCGCTTGCCCTAGGTACTGCTCCCAACGACAGACTCTCGCCACAGAATTGTCACGCCTTGATGGTCGACCTCTGTCTGAGCAAACCATATTGGAATGCCGGAAGGATAGTGTCTCGCAGCAGAAAGCCACGAAGGCTGTGCTCAAGTGTTTGCGCGCAACGGGCCTCGTGAACCGTCTCTGACACTGCCGTGCTTGTGTGTGTGCGCGATTCGACCTCTCTCTCTCTCTCTCCCTTTATTCTTTTCTTCCATCCCTTTCTGTCTCCCTTCACCCCTTCCCCAGTGCAGGGTAGCAAACTGGATATTTTTCCTCCCGGTTAACCTCCATGCCTTCCGCCAATCTTCTCTCTCTCTCTCTCCCACTGCTAGTGTAAGGTGTGAAATTGATGAGGTATTTCGCAAGTCTGCGAAATTGATTGCTTGTAACTTGAGACATTAAAAACTGAATCTTAGTGCTGATACCGAAAGTTATGGCGCCTCAGGCACCGAAAATACTCAAGCCTCATATGCCGAAGTGGAGCGTCCCTTATTAAAGCAATCTCTTTTTCTCAGATGCATGGCTTTGCGAAGCGTGGTTTGCTTATGTGCATTACAATGAACTCGTAATTAACCTGCGCGCAGCAGCGTCAATATGTTATTTTATGCAGTATGCCACCCTAGTAGAGATTTTCGCGGATACTTCCACTTCATTTACCGGCGTACCTAATTGTAATCTTTTCACAGGTGTTAGCCATTCCTAACAATCGGTCACTTAAAAATTATCATCAAATTCTCAAACCTTCTCGTTCGTAAGCGCTTTGTTGCCTAGGTTAAGCTAGTTTTTCGAATCATACGTGGAGCATTGTGGTTCACCTGAGCATTCTTGTACAGTCAGCTTTCGCGTAAGATGTTTCATTCTTCGGGGGGGGGTGTTTGTTCAAACCAGGCCCTCACTTCTGTTCACAGGGTCGCTTGTAACTCAGCATTTACGTATTACAGTGAAGCTGTTCATGTGAATACTGGCACGCATTCGCGCAAGTTCGGTTTAATGCGTTCACGTGACCGAGTCGGAGAGTGAAGAAATATGACAAGAAAGAAACTAAAGAATGGTTAATTGGGGGCCCTTGAAGTGGTTCAAACCTATTGTTCCCCCCGCCAGCCCCTGCCCCTCTGCTGCTCTTATGGCAAGTTTCTGAAATACATGCCATGCTTGCGAGATGCTAATATGTGTGAACCACTTCAATGGCTTGCATATTGTTTTCTTCAAGCGCCGACTTGTGAAGGACGCGTGTGCCATTAGCGCCTATCTATTAATCAATGCTCCTGAAAGAGAAGTTGGTTAACTACTGCCAGCGTAAACAAGAATTGGCTGAGGAAGGGGCTATTCTTGGTAGCGCCGACGCGAAAGTGCGGCCAGGAATGCCCTGGGAGCACAAACTTATAATAAAACAAAGTATGTACTCTCGAACGTTTAACTGGCACGCTGTAACACGCGGTGTCACAAAAGATCTTTGTCGTTGAACACGAAGTGGAAGGCGTGGCAAATTCCTTTTTCAGAGAACCCACGTATATGCGCCACCAATAAGGAGCAGTACTCGCGGTTTGTCCGCCATTCGCTGTAATCAATAGCTATTGCGTTGTGGTAAGTTCTTGTCTTTTTCGTATTTATTTTAATAACAGGGACAACGTTAATTCAAGAGCCAGAAAACAAAGGAAGAGTGCTGAGAAATGTGCACAACCAACAGCTACGCCTGTCTTTTTCGAAAGCCCACCGCGACCCATAGATTTCACAACAGGGTGACATAAAAACAAAGATGTACAGACTTTGAGCACGGATGTTCCATAAATTTCCCAGCGAAATAGAACATAGGTAGGCGATACGATACTTGCTGCAGTGTGCAGAGCGCTTTACAAGAGGCTCTTAGAGTGCTTTTCCACGTCTCAACGGCGCCATAATAGAGACACGTTTCTTTTAGCGCTATTTCAACTAACTTTCTTGAGTTTCTAAAGCCCTCATACTTAAAGGCACTACGCGGAAAATGAAACGACGGGATGAAATTGGAATCTCGTGTACTCTTAACTATAGGGCTCCTTTGACAAGAATTGTATGAAACAAAAAAACAAAAGTGCGAAAAAGAACAAACAAACGAAAGCGCGGGATTCGGATAGCACACTCCACGCACATTTATAAATATCACTTTTGCTCCCTTTTGAGGCGTTGTTAGTATCAAAGCTGGTATCGAAAAAAAAAATTATCCGCTACTGTGACACGCATCTTCGTTTTTTTTATTTGCTTTTCATCTTTGGACGAGCATGGACGAAGCAACAACATGAACGACATGTCCGTGTTCATTGCATTGTACTCCTCATTTTCACGGAAACTGTATGCGTAGGACATGCAGTTCTCCAAGTACGCCTTCATTCATTCTTGCAGAAATTCTAGCTAAAGTATATTTAAAGAAACGCCTTTTAGCGCTTAGCACATGTCATCAACAGTGCCGTTTACACGAAGTATTTCTCTTCTCTTTCTTGGGAATCAAAACAATCTTGCAGAGTAGTCAGCGAGATAAAGTCTTAGTCGTTTTACAGTGCTGTTGTTGCAAGCCATTCGATCCGTTTCCATTTGGAGTGAATCGCGAGGAGTCCAACACAACAGACAGGGTGCTAAAAATACATTTTTAGCATCGTTTGCGAAAAATTGAGAAATGTGTCGCGTATGAACTAGACAATGAACTACAGGAATGGAAAAAAAAATGACGCTGTTTGTGGAAGTTCACCAGAGAGTACCTTCCGCTTGATTGTGCTTTGATTGATGATTGATTTGTGGGGTTTAACGTCCCAAAACCAGTTCTGATTATGAGAGACGCCGTAGTGGAGGTCTCCGGAAATTTCGACCACCTGGGGTTCTTTAACGTGCACTGACATCGCACAGCACACGGGCCTCAACATTTCGCCTCCATCGAAATGCAGCCGCCGCGGCCGGGATTCGATATTGATTGTGCTTTAGTCTGCACCTTGCGGGAGTGTAGTGGGATTTTTCGAATACGAGATGTGTACAAGCTAATAAACACACCTACATTACGTGGTTTCTCGTGACCTGAAAACCCGGCATACGCGCCAGAGGGGCGCAGAAACAAAAATGTCAGTGTCATCTTTGGTTAAACTGAAGCAATTATTCTTTGCACCTATAATTAACATTTCGTGCAACCAGATGAGAACGCTTTAGCTCTACGATCCTTTCGGATACTTTATACTAACATGGCGATAAAACTAGCTGTGTTCGAGCGGGAATCGAACCCAGGGCGTCTGGGGGAGCAGGCTGCTTTTCTACCCAAAAGCCAGGCCAGCGTCTCATGCTGCTTCGGTAAAAAGCCCCTACAGCGTGGTGAATAGCTAAGCAAATCAATGTATACAATGATGAAGCAGGGAGGTGGAAAAGGAAATTGATGATGGGGAAAATGGTTGTGAGGGTGACGAAGAGGGAAATTAGAAGGGAAGAGGGTAAATATTAGCATACCCTTGTATAGTGGGGTATAGCAATGTGGCGCTGAAGGGAATTGAGGGTATTATTGGGCAATACGGCCAGCTGGGAAATACGTTCGATTTTGTGTACTCAGTGTATTTTGGTATCTGCAATCACCCTCCATAGATTCGCATTCGATAAGTCGAAATATACTCTTCAGAATTGCCTTTAAATTAGTTTCTCCTGTCACTTTCGTAAGGAAATAAAGGAAGTAAATATCAAGTAAAGGCGCCAAAGTAAAGGCGCCAAACGGCAATAGCTGCAATCGGTATTTGTGCCACAATAAGTAAACGCGAGTGTGTCCTACTGCATAAAAAATGTCTTGATAAAATTCTGCACTGAATGATCGTGTTTTTCCCAGCGCGATGTCCTGGCGTAGAAAATTCATTACGGCTGAAGGAACGGATGGTTCGAGCAACATAGTTGAGATTCCTGAGAACCAGCGCACAGAAAACGTACATAAAATACACGCGTATGAGTCGTGTAGCAGCTGTGCAACACCTACGAGGAGTACTACACGTTACATGTATTGCAGGTTGTGGAAGAAAAGAAAAATATGCATTTAAAGCATTAGAGTTCATATAGCAGAAATGCTACACAAGCAGCAATACACGCAGTGTGTCGCCTAATCAATAACCATCGTATCAGGCGTTTAGGTTGGCTTTAATGTTCATGTATAGAACTCGGTGTATTATATAGAAAAAGCTAGGAAAAGGGGTTGCCATAGCACGCTGGAAGAAATGTGCAAACGAGTTTTTGGAATGCCACAAGAAGGTGCAGTCTAGATTCTGCTCTCCTGTGGCTGTTGTAGCGTTATAGTGAGCGACTGTGGCGGAAGCGTGCAAATTCTTTCAAGAGATTGATCGGGCGACAATGGCTTGCGCGTTCCAGTGAGCGCAAATGCCATTCAGATTTTGACAGCTGACAAATTGCACAGATATGCGGTGGGCGTACCATAGTATTGGAAGTACAACGGATCAATGCAAGATGTGCAAATATTTATTGAATTTTACAGAATACACAGGAAAGTATGGAAGTGAACTCGCAACTGGAATACCGTTGAAGCTCCCTAAAGGAAAGGTCGTATTACTCTTTTAACTATAGCTACTACACCCCTTTCTTCCCCTATGGTTGCGTTTTGTGCTGCTAAAGAGAATGCGAGAGAAGACACACGGAAATTTCATGGCTGCTTGTCAGCTCAATATGTGCGTTGGTTCCCTATATGTACTTTGTCCGAATGCTATCAGAGATGTGAAAACAGTGCTAGGATGCTTGGGACTGGGCGACCGCCTGTTTCCCACTTCCACATCCCTTAAAGCGCAATGTCTTTTTTTGGTTTTTTATACGCACGCTCCCTTTTTTATTTCATGCTGACCTCGCACTTCTAAATGTCATCAACAGGACATATGACTCATAGTCGATAGCCTACCTCATCAGCCTTGCGACACAAACTAAGGGTCAGTGAATCTGTCTGCACCATGTGGATAAGCGGTTGATTGTATGTTTATTGATTGTCTCCCCCCGGCATGGTAGTTCAGCTGCTGGGTGTTGCCCAGCGAATCCCAAGGCTGCAGAATCAAATCTCTGTTGTTGTTTTGTGGGGTTTAACGCCCCAAAATCAGCTCTGATTATGACAGACGCCGTAGTGGAGGTCTCCGGAAATTCCGACCACCTGGGGTTCTTTAACGTGCACTGACATCGCACAGCACACGGGCCTCAACATTTCGCCTCCATCGAAATGCAGCCGCCGTGGCCGGGATTCGATCCCGCGACCTTCGGATCTGCAGCCGAGTGAGTACCTTAGCCACTAGACCACCGTGGCGGGGCGAATCAAATCTCTGCAAGGGTGGCCGCGTTTCCGTGTGGACCAAATGCGGAAAACATCCCCGTACTTAGATTCAAGCTCACGAAAATAAAAAAATGCAGGTGGTAAAAATTTGTCTGGAGCCGTCGTCCATGAGGCGTGGCTCATAATCATAGCCTGCCTTGGGAAGCAAAACCTTATAATAATAATAATAATAATAATAATAATAATAATAATAATAATAATAATAATAATAATAATAATAATAATTATTATTATTATTATTATTATTATTATTGCCGAAAATATGTTCTAAAATATCTTCCGGCGCACAACACAATTCACCATGCGGAAATCATCTCAAATTTATGGAAAATTGGAAGTTTCACGCGCAAAGCGGCCCTCACTTTGCAAGCCACGCAAGTACCAGTGTTTCTAGGAAAAGAGCCATGGCCTGCCGTTCAGATTCCCCAAGCTTTTTCCTCGTTCCCTTGGAGCTTGCGTTTACCCAGGAGCAGTGTTTGCACCAGGCCCGTGTCGCTAGCTGAAGCCACTCCTTTGTTTCTTAACATAGTGAACGTGGCACCGTAGAGCTGCCATGAGGAATGGTTCCATGTTTCGGTGATGACATCATTGGCTTTTGTTTCGATTAGGCTGGGACACACCTCCCCGAACAACCCATTGTGCGGGACAGCTCTGCCGGAGGCGCTTCCTCCTTGGATCTTCCTGGTTTTTTTCGTTCATTTTTGCTTTCTTGTTTCTTTCTTTTTCGTGCGTTTTCCTCTGTTCTCCCTTCTTTTTTTCTCACACTTCTTTCTTAGATGAGTATAAATAGAACCGAATTGAACCAAACGTATTCCAGATGAAGGCCCGTCTCCGGCTGAAACGTTGTATACAATTCCAAGGGTCCACTACACATCTTTGTGTATATATACGGGCACGTAACAATTAACCATAATGTAAACACATGAACATGCATCTACCTAACGGGAGCTTGATAATTTTGCCAAAACGCTTAATGCATATTACCCTCGTCCTCTCCATTGCCTAATGTAAAAGCGCCAACTTTTTCGCAATGGTAATTTTAAGCACTAATCGTTGTATAAACCGTGATGCACTAGACGACATTTTGTCTTGCCGGCACATAGGCTTATCCTTTTACAAATGGGGGCTCTTCTCAGTGCGGATAATTGTGCAGCTTAGTAAGTATCACTAGTATAATCCACCTATACAGGCAGCTGTACTTACCCGCGCTTCGACCATCGATCGGACCCCACCCACATCTGTGCCGCGTGTCGCAGGCTTCCCGCTATCGACCGCATGACGTTGAAATAGCACCGACCCCGCTGCAATAACAAAACCATCTGCCACTGTGACACCAACCGGACGTCATAAATAACATCGTGCTTTTTTTTTTCCTTTGTTTCGTTTTTTCCCTCTAGTTCACTATGTGCTCTTTAAGCGGCAATCGATACTTTCTTGGCTGCTAGTGATGGTAGCAAATACCGTAGCAATCACTCCTCAGAAGGCGAGGTCAAAATAGATGGGACCCTGGAAAAGTACACGCCCAGAATGCATCGCTGCACTCACCACGCTAAATCTGTTTGAAGATCTATCAAATGGGCGTGCTGCACTGTTGGCACTATGCCGCGATTCTGCCAAAGCATAGCATATGTATTGTTTCCGATTAGATTGTGTTCGCCTTGAAGAATAGATGAAATGAATCCGCTGCGCTATTTTTCGATCCAGTCTTTTCACCCATACTCAGTAAGTTGAAATGACTTTTAGGTACAAATGAACCAAGTAAAAATACAAGAACTAAGAAGCTCTACTGCGACAATCGGCGAACATTTTTTGTTAGGGAAAATAGGGGATATTCAATATATAGAACGCCATCTGACGGCATCCCCGTAAGTGTCATCCGCCATGTTCTTCAGCCCGCCGGAAACCGAAACTTGAGTTATCCTGTGTCGGCTGCTACCTGCTGGATTTTTGCGGTCCCTTCGCGATGTTTTCCCAGTGCTGCCTGTCGCCGTGTACGCAACGTGTGTCCGTTACATGCCTGGAACAACAAAACACTGTCTTTATGCAAATACGTTGATCAATTTCAACGACGAAAAAAAGAACATACTAGTCACCGCCGCGCAGCTAATCTCATCGATGATATTAGCATTTCGTGTGCTTGGAACTGTCGTCGACGTGCGTAAAATCACCGCTAAGCCTCGTTTCTATTTTTCCGTTAATATCAGTTCTTTTTCCAGCGAAAAAACACTGACGGATTTAAGACAAGCGCATCTTTAACAGATTTTCAGTGGACTGGCACATGACGCTCGCACGTTCGCGGGAGCGTTATGGTGAAGTTTTTGCTTGCATTATTTTCACTGACGGAAAGCGAGTGGTCGCGGGAATAAATGTGCATAAGTCGAGGGCGTGGTTAGAGCGTACACAATATTTGTTTCATAGCCATGTGATTATCTTGTGCGTTTCCGTAAAGCTGTGCGACATGCGTTTCTAAGAACGCAACCTTATTAGCACAATAAACATGCGACGCATGTTTCTTGACTTTGCAACATGAATCAGCATTCATGAAAGCTAGATCACAACGCACGTGCTGCACGCATGAATGGTGCACAATGATTGAAAAAGTAAAAAAAAAAAGGAATAATGCGCTCTGTTTCTCACCGCTCTGTTTCTATTTGTTGTTTTCAAATTTTATATATGATCGATAGCTCTAAATATTTACGGTCAAGCAGCTTCGGCTGTCTATCGGCGCGCTCATTGCCAGCTAAAGCAGGCATTCGTTGCCGGAGCATCGCATTGCATCCGTCAATCTGATCCATCGGTATACCTGCGTGGCGGCCGTATGATCAAACAAATTTGCAAGTGCTTGGAAAGCTGATATACCGCGCACTTGCACGCAAGACTTTGCAGCGGTCGTATTCTTCCTCCTAAGTCACGTATTTTCCTCTCTATATGTACTGCCCTTTGGTCGAAAGAGAAAGCTGCGGAGAGAGGTAGCGGCGAAGGCCTCAGTTTTTTATTTTCTCAGGAACCAAGTGAGTATTTCCACCACGCGTCCCTCCACTCTTTGCCAACGAAAATACGGCAGGGACCTGGCAACACTTGAAAAACGTTTTCCTCCTCTGGCACACGTATTGGCTACATAAACTAACCTTCTCAGCAGACCGTCTGCTCACGTCAACGGAAGCAGCGTGGCTAGGGTGTACTGGCCGCTAACATCGGCCGCTAACACATATAGCACGTACAGTCTCCAAAACACGATAGTCTAGTTTTTCCGAGACGTTCTTGGCGCACCGCTCATGTGTCCACGCACTGCTTCTTTCAGGAAAACATCAAACGCGCAACTACGGATGATAGAGACGCCAGAGGCTGGCAAAAAGAGAAGTGGGAAGCATCACAGCGACGCTAACGCATAACGTGGTTTCGATATCTGCGCGCGTTTCTGATTACATTGGTAAATAACGTGGGGCATTGTATTTCCATAGGCGCTTGTTTTAGATGGCCTACACTCGGACCTTCTCAACAACCAGGAACTTCCTAGAACGCTTACCTCTAATCAGAAGTAGACGTGTACGCGTCTCAAGAGGAGAAATTTCAACCTACTATTTCCCCTTGCGAGGCAGTACGGTTAGAGCAGCTGCCTTCCGGTCGGGTGCATAAATGTACAAGGCTTCGTTATAGCGTTCTCTTCGACTTTTGGGAGCGGAGTGAGCTCCCCTGACCTTTCGTAGCTGGATGACGCAGAAAACTGGTGCGTTTTGTTGGCCCGAAAACACCATCAATGACAGTCTCCCAGCTTTTCCCAATGCCAGCGATAGCAAATGATTCCGCGACTGCGCCCCGAAGAACAGGGCGGGCGTGCCCACTTGTGCCAGATCACAATGTATTTTGAATATCCCCTATACAGGAACGCGTCGGCCTCAGGTTTACGCCTTCATATCACTCATGGAAGAAAGGAAAAAGTGATAGTTCCAAAATTGAACGCAGCGTATGTACTACCTTGAAGTGTTTTTGTATTCCAGCGCATGACAGTCGGATTACTAGTGACCATTACGGCGAACGATGTGCGCAAGCCACTCGTGAAATAGTCGCGGTTCAATGATGACCTGTCGTGCACTATGCACATTCGTCCATATTTTAACATGAACGTGCGAGCGTCAACCGCCGAGTAGATAAGCGCTGTACGCCGAACCGCAGCGGCGAAACGAACGAGAATACGCACGTGCGCTCTATGGGCACTCCTGGACAGCTGTCATCTGTTAGGCTATCCAGGGAACCGGACACCACAGCAGCTTCTTCTGAGCACAGTTATTAGCGCGATAACCTTAAAGAGCTCGTTTCGCCGGAATTCCGGTGTCGGAGCCGGCGTCGTTAGTCATATTCGGAAAATAATTGTTGTCCACGAGCGAAAATTCGAGGTAGATGCAAAGAAAAAAGCTTTCGTACTGAGTGGGAATCGAACGTGCGTCCCCTCGCTCCGCAACGCGAGGCGCTACGTCAGGGGCCGGACACTTCGACTAGTTTCGGTATTGGAAATAAAGCGTCCGCCATTGTTTTGGTAGGAAGCGAAAATTCAGCAACGTTTGCATGTGTGGCCTCATCCTTGCAACCTACGCATGAATAAAGTTATTCAATTATGTGTAGAAATAAAATGTGTCCTCGGGTATTTTCTTTTTTTAACACCATAGAATTTATCCAGGCGCTCCATTCGTTGCGCCGACGGGCGGCGCTATCGCTCTTATCTCTTCTGCTGCCATTCCGTCCGTCTGCTTCTGCCGTTTTCACTGTGCACGTGCGGAATTTCTTTAAAGTGCCTTGAAAGAACACTTCGGTGTTTGTGAGTACGAACGCGCTCAAAATGTCGGCGAAACTAGGAAAAGGACACAAGGCGTGCTGCGGTGCTTTTTGGTGGACAACTCGGGCAGAAACAGCGCAGCGAAATTTTTCCATTTCGCAGCGGACGAAAGGTAAGTACAATTTTTGTTCGGTACGAAGAAGCGAGGGCTATCCTTATCAAATCAGCTACAGGGCGAACCGAAAGATTTCTGTTGGTGCCTTACAGTGGGTTTTTTGCTTGGCACTGCGCACTTTTCAGTAACGCAGAAAGCATGTAAAGCTACTTGTGGGCAGTTTCTCGTGAGTCAATTGATGCCAGCTGACGCGCAGACGGAAATTTCGCTTCGGCATCGGTTTTGTTAGCGGTGGCTCTTAATTTCTTTTTCTTCAAGAAGAAATCGTGCAACATATGTTCGCCGAATGCGCTTCTTCGACGAACTGGTTCGGCTTTAAAGCATTCCGACGACCAGTTCCTTGGAGTGATATTACCACATTTGAATGCTTAAGAAATAAGCCCCCAAAATCCTTTACGTAACAGTGACTGCTTACATTCCGTGTAACGTGAAGTTTGTGTTACCTGCGCTAAGGCCAAGCTGCGCTTCGATTTTGAACCTCTGACACATTCTTTTCTCCCTTTTTCGCGCTCTCTATGTTAGTGAAGCTTTTACGTTTTGTTTATTGACTGCCATGGTGGTATTTGTTTCATTTTCTAGGTGTGACGTAGGGCGAAATTACGCCAAAAGGGCAGACCTCGAGGGACTCACACAGGAGCAACTGTACGACGGCTACTGCCTCTGTTCGGACCACTTCGCCTTAGGTGCATACGCGAACCTTGCCAAAACAAAACACTTTAGCCCATTTCGATGTCTGCGCAAACAGCGTGCAAAGTATTGTCTTCGTAGAGACATTCATAGCTCACATTGGTGCGCTATAATTCACTGCTGCAAACACAAATTTTGAGATCTTGTACTTGATGTGGTGAAGTTGCCCAAGTACTAATAGTACTCGGCACTCTTGCCACGCATACTTTCATTTTAATATTAAATGAGGAGGAATAAGCTCCTTCTACAAAAGTCAGAAATATTTTAATAAGTCAAGAAAGCACGCTGTGCCACAAGCAAGTGTACCAGCAAAGTTTAAGCGCTTTCACCGGTTTGTTAAGGAGTCTTCGAAAGTCAAATGACAAATTACCTCCAGCCAATTACAAAACTAATAGTACAGCTCAAGTTTGTCCTATGCTTCCAACATATGCACGAAGCTGAGCTTATGAGTTCTATAAAATAAATGCTTTATATCATTCAGGCATATTAGAGGAATGTCTTGAAAACCGCTCACAGTTGGCTTGTTCTGACATTATCTGCCCAGGCTGATTCATTAAATGCTGCAGATCTGATTTACTTTTGTGAACATTTTCCCATGCCCCAAAGGTGCGCGTTCCGTAATACTATTGCGCATGACTCTGTCCTAACCCAGTTTCCAATGATGATTAACCATCGACACTTACCTAAACTGCATTTTTTTTCTCAATTGAAAGCTCTGTCCACAGGGTGTCATTTGTTGTTTGATATTGTAGGATTGTGGTACTCATGCCTAAACTGTGATAGAATATATTGGCATTACAAATTGCGACGAATAACTGCAATGTACTGCTTTAAAATTCTATAATGATGCCTTATTGGCAATGCTACAGCTTTGAAGGGGGGGGGGGGGGGAGGAGGGTTTACGCGACGTATCGAGAAACATAGCCAAGTGTTATAACGTAAATATAATTTGCTCAGTATGTAATGGCACAACAGCACAAGCTGAGTTATATTGGAAGTTAGCTTGCTATAGATGGTTATTTCGACTAGCAAGCTTCATAGAAAAACGGGCTTGTAGTGTTGGGCGCAACGTGCAGGTCATCTGCACTGCATGATCAGTTCATTAATCACAAACGTGTTACTATGAACCGTCGTTTATGGAGAATTGTGTACAGCCAATAAACGTGGTCACCCGTGCAGCGATAATCTGTATACGTTGAATTGTGTGAAGACTTCTTCTTATGCTTGTGTAACCGATACAGAATGCGAACATTTGTATTTATCGTATGAGATACACTGCTCTATGCTATTGTTGCATCTATTGAGTTTTATCGTTTGCAATACGTTGCTAATAAAATGAGTGAATAAACCACATTTTCTGACTACACCGTTTTCTTGCTCAAACAAAACAGTCACGCTTCAAGGTTTGCTGGCTCGTGCGCATTGAAACGAGAAATATTTACAAAGAAATGTTGTGTGGATGTGCTGAAAGTCCGAGAAAATAGCAAACGAACGTTGTCGAAAACAAGATATGCAGCAGCAACGCAACCTAAAGAAATGCTAGTGGTCGCGCCCATAGCAGACGAGAAGCAGCTCGGCGCTTCCTCCTCTCTCATCAACAAAAGCGTTGCCATAGCAGCATCAGCAATTTTTTATTGTTTTTTGGTTTCACAGTTTGGCCTACCAATCACCAGGGGACAAATTGGCGCTAGTGGTGCTATTATCGCTTACCTGGGGGTATACTAGCTGACCTAGCCCTGGCTACGTTCTCGGCCACGCCGCAAGCATTGTGATAAGCACTAATGGCAAGGCTTTTATATAAATCATTTCTCATTGGTGATACGCACATCTCGCAGGTGCGTATCGGAGGTGCATCATCGTGGCTTAGGTTTGACTGTGTCCCTCGAGATGGCGCAAAGGGCGCACGGCACCTCGTTGGGATCATATACAGGGACACTAATGTCGCCGTGTTTCGCCGGTCCGAATGGATGGAGCACGCGGGAGGACAATCGAACTTTGTATTCAGGGCATGATCGCATGCGCTTGCGCCTGTGCTTGCCAGCGTGTACACGTTCAATCGCGCCACGTTGACACGTTTGTGATAGATTCTGTGCTGTGCAGAAGCACCAGGAGAACTGCGGTGCCTTCTACATCGGCGAGTTTTGATGGCGCATCACCACTACGTCCATTGCAGTAATTCACAACCTAGTTATTATGTGCGTTATGTGGGGTTTAACATCCCAAAACCAGCTCTGATTATGAGAAATGCCGTAGTGCAGGGCTCCGGAAATTTTGACCACCTGGGGTTCTTTAACGTGCACTGACATCGCATAGCACACGGGCCTCAACAATGCAGCCGCCGCAGCTGGGATTCGATCCCGCGACCCTCGGATCAGCAGCCGAGTTCCATCCACTGGACCAGTGTGGCGGGGCAAAATTCACAATCTCAACTACATGAATAAAGACATGCCATAACAAGTATGGTGTCATGGCAATTACGTGGCTAGGTGACTCAAGGTCATGACAAGCGAAAGAGCGCGCAATGAGAATGGAGCCACGTATCGCTAGCGCGTTGAACTCTGAAGGGGAAGCTTAAGGGTCCCACAACATTTTGTCCTTTTTCTTTCTTTTTTTCTCAACTCTGTCATCAAGTCGTAAAGGAAAGGTGAAGTGGTCGCGCTTGAAGTTGATATTCAACGTGAAATGCCGAAAAAGCAATAATTCTTACGATTCCTAACAGAAAGGTGGGAGGTTCGCGAAGATTCAGAGTTCGTTTCTGTATGGGGGAAAGCTTAGCACTAATGAAACCGCATGACATACAATAATTTTTTCCCAGTAAGGCCAAATGTACTTGGATCACCATGTTCGCGCGTACCTACACTCAGTGTCAGGTGACACACTGCGATCAGCAACTTCACCAATGCGATCATCACGAGCTGAGCTTTCCTAAACCACAGTAATAGTATGCAGAAAACAAATGAGCGCGGGTAATTGTGTCGTCGTGCATTAGAGCAAGTAAAATAATTTCCCGCTCATCACGTCTAACTGCAACACTGCAGTAGGCAGATATAGGTAGCACATTCCCCCCTCTTTGCTCATTTCCCGACAGAACGTGAAGCTTCGCACGCGATCACGTCTGCGCGCAAAGTCGATGTGGGAGACAAGAGCGCTAATTTCTCCCTGGGGTGCAGGGGGCGTGACAGACCGGTGAATAGCTTCGAAGAGAAGGTGGGAAAAAAGAAAGCGGCTGGTCGATAGAGCTCAGCACGCGGCTGCCTCCCGAGTCTATATGGCTGTATTTTGCAGCTGCCACTGCCAGAGAAAGAGGATAGGAAGTTTCTATATTAGGTTGTCACAAGGAAGCTTCCAATGTGCCACCTGCGCTTCTGACTTGGAAGTGTGGAACAGTTTTTCCAATGCACCTGTACGTCTCATCAGATGGAAGAAAAACGATACAGGTTATGTTGGTTTCCTGGCCATAACGCACACGGCATGCTTTGATTTGCGTTTAATCAGCACTTCCTTTTCTTAGTCGAGTTCTAGGAAGATTACCATGCCGGCGCGTCTTTCACTTAGAACGTCGCTTCTCTACTTAATGGGTGTGCGCGGTGCTTTCTTAATTCGAACTGGTCTTATTCAACAAGTGTGCCTTTTCCCTTTACAGCCCGTTGCGCGCAAAAACTTGAGCACAGCCTTCGTGGCTTTCTGCTGCGAGACACTGTCTGTCCGTCTGTGACACATGCCGTGCTTGTGTGTGTGCGCGATTTGACCTCTCTCTTTCTTTACTCTTTTTCCATCTCTTTCTGTCTCCCTTCACCCCTTCCCCAGTGCAGGGTAGCAAACTGGATATTTTCTCTTCCGGTTAACCTCCCTGCCTTCCGCCCATCATCTCTCTCTCTCTCTCTCTCCCTTTACAGCAGAGAAGACATCTTGGCGCAAGGCATATTACTGCCTTGCGAAATTCGCGCATTGATAACTTTAGACTATCCTTACCTACAGTTACACACTCGCCTCCATGGCTACGAGAGGCGCTGCCTAACACTCATAGAATTCCATGTGCATAAATACCCAACAAGGCGTACGCAGGGACGACCGCCTTCGTAGCTCAGCGGTCGAGCATCGGGCGTGTTATCCGTAGGTCGTGGGTTCGGTTCCCACCAAAGGCAGGTTTGTCTCAGTTTAATTCCTGTTATGTTGCCGCTTCATAAGGAGATCGTACAGAAGGGACGGCGTAGCACCGTACGCTATACAAAGCTTCTTTCTCGGCTCTCTCTCTGCATGGTCTTTGACAGCAATTATCAATGGAAAGCAAACGGCTTCCATTGAGCGGCTGGTCTCCCACGCTGGCCCCCAGGGGTTCCTCGTACGAGACCCTTCCCTTTCGCTGAACCAGGCTGGAGGAAGATCGGCCAACGCGGAGGAAGATGAGGCGGGCAAACATGTCATGCTCCCCGCAGTCGCTCCGGGGGGTTGCGGCTACGCGACCGTGCTTGTCTGCTCAGTGGCCGTTTCGGGGAAGAGCAGCTCGGACGCGAAGGAAGAGAATGCATGAGAAGTGCGCCGTCGCTCGAAGCGACAATGCGCTTGGCCCAACCAATTCTGTAACGACCGGCATGCGCTTTCGGCTCACCGACTGGAACGAAGGGTTGAGTAGCAGCAATGCACGGTCCGAACTGCGGGAAAGGCGAAGACACGCAGTGTTTCCCGGAACCCACTTTACGACAGGGTTCGACTGGATGAGCCTGGGAGATGGCGCGAATGCCGCAGGGCTGCTACGATACCGATATTTCGACTGTGAGAATATCTGAGAGCGTGGGATAAGGAGGGGGAGAGCCATGATGGGAAAGAATGCCAAAATGCCTGTTTAAACTGCAAAGATGCTGCTGTCGAGATTAGGGACAGCCCACTAGGGAGTGGCTTAATCTGAGGGTAAACAGATTGGATAACAGAAGGTTGAGGCGGACCAGCAGTGGCCACCTCCCCTTCTTCATTGTTGCCGCAAGGTACTAAAGACTGGACGGGATTCGTTTCCCTTCAGTCTAGCCTGTAATCATTTAACTGATCGATCAGTAAGACTCCGTACGATGCAACTTCTGTCTGGGCCGTAACCACTCGGTGGTCGAACAGTGAGACTAGGTTCGTTGTATTTAGTAACAGTGCTCTAGGCTCTAACTTAAGAAAAGTTAAGTAGAAGAGTAAGACGCTGTTGATGTCTATGTTATCATCAGTGTGCTTCGGCAAGATGTACATATGACTGTAAATATTTTGCTACAATATACCTTCAAGTTCATTACCTCCAACCTGCCTCCTGCTTCATCGACGTCGATCGTCTTCTTGACGGGACTTCAGTCCACATCAAGGAGAAAACGAACAAAGAAAAACATAACTGTTCCTTTCTACTTTCTCCGCAATTACAATACCACAATGCAGAACTTCAATACCTTCCCCTTTGCTTTCCTAGGCTTCAATGTTTGTTGGTTCATTACATTGATTCTAACGAATAAACAAGCCCTTGACCCCTTATTGTCATGTGGTTGCGAAGAAGAAGGGCGCAGCATAAAGCAAGGCGTTGTCAGTCGAACTTTTTACTGGGCGAACCTGTGCCCAGCAATGCATGCACTACAACACAACAGCGGCGTGAACAGCCGTCGGTCGACGGTAAAAACTGCCAACAGCGACATGCGGCGACTTTTATGCGCTGGTCAGAACGTGTTCTGGTGTTATGATTGAGATTCTAGAAGGCACTCAAATGTACGCATGGGGCATGCAAAGTTTCTGGAATCGGTCAATACCATTCTCGAAGAGGCATGAAAGCAAGATAAGCGCGGGCTGCGCGCCGGGCATCACAGACATGTGATGACGGCAGTCCCCGTAAACAAATCGAAACAAGCGTGTGTCAGTATATGTATGCCCGTATTTCGTTCGATTCGGCGCAATTTCTCCACTTTTTTCCGCCTCTGACCGGGACCGCGCCGCATGTATTGTGGGGCACCTAAATCTGTGGATGTAATTCACATGCTCCGCGGGCTTTTCACGTCTCTTCGAATACTCCTGTGCTGACACTGACATGCTCGCCCAGACACTCCTACTGGCGCGAGCGGCGCAGCCCATGGCGCGGTGCTCAAACAAACTCAACCGCCCGGGCTATAACGGGTGCGTTGTCGAGTAACCATACGCCGAACACTCACAAAGCAAGAGACCTGCTTTTCAACCACAAAGCAACAGTGCGTTGACAATGTCTGGCCTCTTGAAGAGAGTCCACCCTGCCTTCATTGTTGAAGTTTCTCGGCTATTGTCGGCAACGACGAACATTTCCTGTCATTGTTGAAAGACTCCTCCTTCTCGTCGTCTTTGTCGCTGACACCACGAAGTAAAACAGACAAGTGCGCTGAATACAGTTGCGCACAATATATTTTCGCGGGACACATTGTGGCATGCCGAGGCCCTGTCCCACGCAACGTCTACATTGTTTCCTTGGTCTCTCTCCTTACACTCAGATTAACTACGGGGGGTGAATTCGCGCATGCTTCCTCCTCTCCTTTTGTTAGCGAAAAGAGAGCAGCCTGGTAAGCGTGCGCTCATTATGCTTCCATACCATGCACGCGCTTACCTTTCGAATTGCCACCTATCAATATTTGTGGAATGGACTCGGTGTGACGAGGCGGCCGACATGGAGTACAACGTCGCCCAATTTTTGTTTTACCCGAAATATCCAGAAAACTGCAACGAAACCAGCCTGTAGCCTAGGAAGTTTAGACGCAGACACTTATTACTGGTGCGATTTCATTGATTTAGAATGAATTGTGCAGTGAGATCGATCGCTCTCAAAAATGCGTACCTTAGGAAACATTGTAAGAAAACACAGACTGGAATGATAGCTTCTCTTATTTATATTGTTGTTACGTGGCTGTCACATATTAAACAAGTACGTATGTAGGTGCGAAGTCCATCACTGAAGTTTTGCAAAAACGAAAAAACGATAGTGTTTCTCTACAGTAGGTGATGGTTCTTTTTCTCTCCCTGCGTGGAATTAAATTCAGATGCATAATTAAGGCGCTCGTGCACTTTCGTTAGCTTTCTCGCAAAGCTTTTGGGAGAGTGCGGTGTCTGGAAAGCGTATACTTTTATTTTTGTTAGACAATTACCTCTGACTACACACTTTGCACTTTCTAAAGTAAGTGACCGTGCGCCCTGTCAGAAACGTTTGGATGAATGAGAATGAATTACATTTGTTGCGGTGCTGACTACATATAAAGCGGGTAACACCCGTCATTAGGGGTAATCCCATATATCCTACTATGAATGATACACCACAAATGAAGCGGTATGGATTTGATTGAGCTAGCCAAATGCTAAATAGGAAGTAATGCTAAGGTAAGCAAAGGGTCACTTAACAACTTTAGTGTACTGCAACATTTAGCAACAAAAATGGACACACAGTTTCCATTCAACTACATTTATTTGAATTTACTTGACCCACAGGCCACCGTTTCATAAGAATTTTAAAGCAGGAAAGCTGACGAAAGATTGAGCACGTTTGTAATGCAGCTTAAAATTTTCACAGCAGACCTCGCGCGAAACTGGCATCCAGAATTTATTAGGCTTTATATATCACTCTAAACGCAACGTTACCACAGAAAGAATACACTGACTTTACGTCACTGGCTACATGCATTGTGTCACTTGTTGCCTTTGCGGGATATGGTTTCATTTTGGCTCTACTTTTCCTTCCGTGGGTGCGCATCACGGTGTATGACCATCCTAACCACAATGTTACCTCAGCGACGCGGGACGCTGCCCTCCACAGCTCCTGTCAAGCTGACTAGTAACTAGCGGTCAAGCAAGCCCGCGATGTGTCTGCCAGGCTGGGCCTTTCAGTCCCAGCGTCGAGAGCCGTAAACTCATTCGCGCTCTTGTTGCCACTAATAAGGATTATTCCAACCATCCACCCAATCGCGCTTAAAAGTCGCCTCCTAACGCACATGGCGCTATGGTCTATGAACCGCTCATAGGCCGCCCTTGTTCTTTTTTTTTTTTTGCATGGGTTGCAGGCTTTCCTAGTGATACGGTAAATGTTCATGCCGGGAATTTCAATCTACCAGATCTTGACTGGGAGCAGGGTATTTCTATTCCTTGACTATTGCGTCTGTGCATGGACTCTATGGTATGCCAAATGCATAATTCCACGCAAACGCTGGAATAATGCATGTTTCCTAATTAAGCGTTTTCCGGACCATTGTGACATGTAATGCTTCCTAGTGTAATGTTTAAGGCACTCTAAGTAGCTCTACTTGCAAGGCAGAATTGAACAGAATATCGACCCGCAACAGTAATGAGCACAGCTAACCCCGTGTCATAATTTATAGGGAGAGCAGTTAAGAATATTATGGCCACATATCTTCTTTCGACCTACCAGCATTCCTTTCATAAACAGGGTTGTTTCATTATCCGCCCTTATTCACAACTTTGCAAATGTTTCGCATAAGTCGCCGGAATTTGGCCCGATGTTCTTTAATTTAAAAACACGTGAGACCTTCTTTCAGCTTATCAAGTAATTGAAATACTGACTGCACAGATACTTATGAAACGATCTTCCAGGAATTTGTCACATTTTAGGTAAGCTTCCGTGAGTGCAGGTTTTGCACAGGGAGTTCAATGTATATTAATCCGTGCCATTAGAAGTGCATTTTGGATGATCTCCTTTGAGATACATAATGTAATTACGCCGCCCATTTAGGTCGCATTTTTTGCCTGCCTATTCATTCTGCAGACTTAAAGAAAAGAACTCACAATTATGAGCGCGAAAATGAACAAGGGACACACAAGAAACGTATTCTGCTGTTAGTCGACGCTGTTATCGGTAACGGCTCGCAGCACGCTAAACAAAACTTTGAAACATCGCAACTCTAACAACTTGTCTTACAAGAACCGAATTTCCAATATTTTCCTTCGTGTAGTGATATCTTCAACGAATAACTCACTTGAGATATTTATCTTCACCGTTCAGTACAGTGACCAAATATGTTGCTTAACATGATACCGTTAAGATGTGTGCAAAATGTATGATATGTGCTCCTATCTTTTGTTGCTTGTTTTCACTCGTGCTTGTCATTTTAAAATGATTTACAAACTTCTTAGTGTAATTGCATGTCCTCTCTGAGCCACGTTGCTATCGAAACTTAGCCTTTTTTCTAATATTAAGCAGGTGTCCCGTCATTCCTAATCTTATCGACACTTCTGCTCGGGCTCTTCAGTGGGCACTCAATGTGTTACGTAAAATAAATGACGATTAAGTTTCCCTAATTGCAGCGCTGTCCATAACCTTGTGTGCAGCTCATATATCAGAGTTATTCTCTAGCCATTAAGAAGCAATTGTGCAGGATCTTCTTCGGTGTTGTCATTTGAAAAGAGGACCATTATGTAATGGCGCTGGCTGCTGGCGGAAATCAGACTAATATTCCATGCACCAAGCACCATCCGCTTTCCACCTGCAACAACATACGGCTGTTTCGGAATCACGAAGGGTGGTCTGTCCACACTGCGAGTTGGGCAGTCTATAACAAGCCTTACACCACAGTAAACAAGTTATGTTTGTGGTGCCCTAATATGTTTCGTAATCATTGTGGGCATGGTAATGTAAATGCTGTCGTACTTGGTCAAATACACGAACTCCGCTGGTTTTGACTTCCTTGTGTGTGTCTCCGACATAAGGTGCCTTTGGAATCAGGCCTATAGGAAAACTCAAAGGCTACATTACGTAAATAAATATAAGGCAATATAGTGATGACACTGAGCAAACAGGAACGCCAAGTAAGACCCGGAAATGGAGAAGGCTCTCGGAACCAAGGCAGGCAAACCTATCAGATGACGCGCTGTCTCCGCATTCAGCTACCGGAAATGGGTTGGGTACACAGCAGACTTCCTTCTTCAATACGAACTTCGTGCCTTTCTTTTTTACCTCCAATGAAAAGATTGTTTTTTGGAGCTCGGCGATGCATTCTTTTTTTTTTTTTTTGTTCGGAGCAGTGTCGATATCGACGGTGCCTGGAGGATTCCTTACATATTGGACGTGGTAGCGGTTCTATTCTGCGGGTGTTTCGGTTGCAATTGGAGATAAGGTGAGCATAAACTTTCGCATTTCCCGGCCATACGTGGGATTGTGGTTGTGCAGGAAGGAAGTTGAAAGGTATTCTGTTGATATCGCATCTGGTACATTCACGATAAAAGATGAATGTCAAAGAGGCATGCCAACGCTGGCAACTAATCACACGCACGAGCACCAGCACGTAATAAAAACATCAAGGAGCTACAGTTCTTGTATCCCGCCCAGGCAGAAAGATTGTGTAAATATGTGCATCGATCAAAGCTTTCTAGTCTGTTTGTCAGGTATTCATCGTCTTTTATTTATACGTGCTTGGTATGCATGCTTGGTAAACATGGGACGAAAGATAGTTCACGTTTCCTGCGATACACTGAACCAATCCAAATAATTTCGCCGTAAATGAAGGCTACAGAGGTCTCAGCAAATTGCCAACCTAATTGAAAAGTTCCTTATCTGTAAGACAGAACTTGGTGTTTCGCCGCATGATTAAAGTAAACGGGGCGCATTGAAAGAGAGTGACTATATAGCATCCGCACCGTTGACGACAAAGAATCTGTGTAATGAAAAAGGGTAACGGCGCGTCTTCAATGCAGAATCGATCTGTATGTGTGTTTGTACTTCCCTGTTTCTTGTATGAAAAGTACTGAGCATACTGTGCACATTCAGTGACGGCTTCGTGTAGGTTTTCTTTATTCCTTTATTATCATAGAATTTGGCACCATTACGGTGGTTATTAGTTACAAGGGCCACCACTGGGGATGCCGGAGCTGCACCCGTTTTGACGTCTTAGATAAGACGCCCCTTATATTCTTGCTCGCCTTTCTGTGTTGCTGGCCAGTGGAATGAGAATGTTAATTTTCTCTCGAATACAACAGCTAGAAAACAATCAGTGGTTTCCTATGCGAATGTGCTGTTGTTGCAAAACATTCTGCAAATGAACCTGTCCTTCAAAAGAAAAACGAAGTGAGGCTAGCTTTGATAAACTGAGAGGCATTCATTTGTTTAAAGGTCATGGCGGGTACCGCTGAATATATAGGCAATCATCGTAGAGAAGACTGCACTTCAAACCACCTCTCATGCCAGTGACTTCTTCTTTATGACATGTAACTGTCACTGTACCTAGCCCTAGCCCAAAAGAAAAAAAAGATAGGAAAGCTGCGCTTCCCGTCTTGTAAGAGTCGCAATGATTTTTTCTGCTGTCGCTACTCGCTTGATCGCTTCAGCCATAAGCTCACAGTGCTGGCGAGTTAATGACCACTTACTCGGAAACGCTGCCAAATAGACTTCTTTTGCTCAATGCACTGGAGGCACAATACATTTTCCGCTTTAACGCTTGAGGAGCTCCGACGTGGCTGCTTAGAAAACGTCTCATTTCCGGCAGGTCCTTTTTGTGCTTCTGTTCTCCGGCCCTAAGGGAAAAGCAGCAGCATCTGTTTACCACGGCGCAGATTGTCGATCAGTGAGTGTACAAGTTAGGTGCACCCTACTGTTCTCGTTGTGTGTGCGTCATTGTCTGATGTAGTTGAATATGTATACAAAAAAAGTACCTCACTTCGCGCTCATAAAATTAGGAATCGTATTTCACAACTTGATTAGTTGTCATATTCTTCCGGAAGCCCTCGCGGCAGGCGTGGTTTAACAAACGCACAATCGCATCATTCTGCTGAGTGGCTACTCTCGTGTTCTTTACAAATTCTCCCAGGCTTAGTTCTAAATGAATTATGCAACGATAGTAAATACCGTATATTACTGGGAATAAAATCACACCGGATACTGTCTTTCAAACTAGAAGGCACTGGACAATGAACTTATACGTGAACTTATTAAGCAGTGAGTTTATGTTTGGCGAATTAGAATCAGCATTTATTTATAGTTGTTTATCACTAATACATTAGCGTCGTTGCGATGTGTGTGTGTGTGTGGGTAGGGGAGGGGGCGGGGGTTAAAAAGGATAGCGTAAACGTAGCTGAACTTTAAACTATTTCACTCATTCCCCTTTTAGGAAAGCACACTACAATTCGTTAAAATGAATTCTGTTAAAGAGAAATGAGTAGGATATAGTGACTTTGGGAATATGGAAAGCACACTACAATTCGTTAAAAATGAAATTCTGTTAAAGAGAAATGAGGTAGGATATAAGTGACTTTTGGGAATATGTGGGTCATACAGTTTTGACTGCCACAACTGTGGTCATATATATATTGTTACGGTTGAAAGATCGAGCGAAGGTTTATTTACAGGCGAGCGCGGAGCGCTAGGTAGCTGGTACAGCCGAGGTAAGATGGCGTCCAAACGCTAGACAAGAGATCGTCCTCGTCATCTTCCACCCTTGCCTTGCTCATACCTTAAATGCCCGCCTGATGCCGTAGCACTCCCCGGCTGACAGACGAAGCCCGCTGGGCAAGTCCAAAAAAATCACCGAAAAACAGCAGGATGAAACCGCTTGAGACGCGCGATGTGTGTAACCTGCGTTCGGCTGGAACGACGACCAGCTGACGTTAAACGGGCCACCACGTACGTTAAGTCGCTCAACCGATCCACAATCACGAAGGTCCAGCATACTGGGGCAAAAACTTTTGGCATAATCCACGTTTACGCTGTGGGGTCCACACCCATACCAAGTCCCCTTTGCTGTACAAGACAGACTGGTGTCGGCTGTCATAGCGCTCCTTAGAACGGTGCTGTGAGGCCACGGTACGAAGTCGAGCGAGCCGGCGTGCTTCTTCTGCAAGGCACAGCGTCTTGGCAACCGAGTACTCACTGTGGGAGCCAAACGGCAGTATTGTATCAATACTCCTTAGCGGTAGACGTGCGTACAGCAGATAAAAAGGACTGTAATCCGTCGTCTCATGCCTTGCGGTATTATACGCATATGTGATGAATGGGAGCACGTCATCCCAGTCTTTGTGGTCGGACGAGACATACATTGCCAGCATGTTGGTAAGAGTCCTGTTTGTACGCTCTACAAGGCCGTTGGTTTGAGGATGGTAAGGTGTTGAATGCCGGAACTTCGAGCTGCAGAGACGAAGTAATTCTTCAACGGCGTCCGCAACAAACTGCCGACCACGATCACTAATTATCACACGGGGGGAGCCGTGCCTGAGGATAACAAACCGCAGCAAGAATGTGGCAACGCATGTAGCTGTTGAAGATGGTATGGCCGCAGTTTCTGCATAACGGGTCCGGTGGTCTACACATACGATAACCCACCGATTGTCGTTATAAGATCGTGGAAATGGCCCCAAGAGATCAACGCCTACTTGTTCAAACGGCAGACAAGGTGGTGGCAGAGGCTGGAGAAGACCCGGCGGAGTAGTCGTAGGACGCTTATGGCGTTGGCATTTATCGCAACCGCTGACGTACTGCTTGATAGTGTCTCGCATTTTGGGCCAGTAAAAACGCTCCTGTGTTCGGTTGAGTGTTCTTATGAAGCCTAGATGGCCAGAGGTTGCGTCATCGTGCATGGCACTCAGTACGTCAGGTCGCAGACTCTGCGGAACCACCAGGAGAAAGCGAGCGCCTTTACCCGAATAATTCGTCTTGTAAAGGAGGCCGTCTCGTACACAAAATCGACCGGTGGCTTGAGGACGCAGCGCAGCAGCGAAAAGGGGCTCCAGGCTAACATCACTGGCTTGTTCATCCCTAAATCTCGTGGAGTCCGGGAATGTGGCCGAAATAGAAGCAAAGCAGTCATCGAAGTTGTCTTCGTCACACTCCGTAGTCGGTAGAGGAAGGCGGGAAAGGCAGTCGGCATCTGCGTGACGACGACCGGACTTGTAAGAGATGACGAAGTCGTACTCCTGAAGTCGGAGAGCCCAACGTGCCAGTCGACCACTCGGATCACGGAGGTTCACCAACCAGCATAGAGCGTGATGGTCCGTAACTATGGTGAACGGGCGCCCGTAGACGTAGGACCGAAACTTGTGAACCGCGAAAACTGCTGCCAAGCATTCTTGTTCCGTGACTGTGTAATTTCGTTCCGCCTTACTCAGAGATCGACTGGCATAAGCCACAACGTGCTCAGATCCGTGATGACGTTGTACTAGCACAGCTACGATGCCAATTCCACTGGCATCAGCATGCACTTCTGTAGGCGAGGAAGCATCGAAGTGGCGTAATATAGGTCCCGATGTCAGTTGAAACTTTAGTTGGCGGAACGCCTCGTCGCAAGCCGACGTCCAGTTGAAAGGAACATCCTTATGGAGAAGGCAGGTCAGGGGGTACACCACATCGGCGAATCTTGGTACGAAGCGACGAAAATACGAGCATAAGCCCAAGAAACTCCGCAGCTCCCGCAGTGACTTCGGTGGTTCGAAGGAACTTACTGCTTCAATCTTCCGTGGATCGGGCCTCACACCATTTCTGTCGACTAGATGTCCAAGTACCAACGTTTCAGTCTCTCCAAAGCGACATTTCTTGGAGTTCAATACCAGACCGGCTTTCTCGACAGAATCAAGGACGAGGCTAAGACGTCGGTTATGTTCATCCAAAGTGCTTCCAAAAATCACAACATCATCCAGATAGCATAAGCAAATTTCCCATTTCATTCCACGGAGGATGGTGTCCATAAATCGTTCAAACGTCGCCGGCGCATTACAAAGACCAAAGGGCATGACGTTGAACTCATAGAGGCCATCAGGTGTCACGAAGGCTGTTTTCTCTTTGTCGTCTGGGTGCATTGGTATCTGCCAATAACCTGATCTCAAATCCAGTGAGGTGAAGTAAGCGGCAGAATGGAGGCAGTCGATAACATCATCGATCCGAGGAAGCGGATACACATCCTTTTTGGTGACAGCGTTTAGCTTTCTGTAATCGACACAGAACCGCCATGATCCATCCTTTTTCTTCACTAGGATCACCGGTGCTGCCCACGGACTTGAGGACTCCTGAATGACGCCTTTCTGCAGCATGTCCTTGACCTGTTCAGCGATAACTGTTCTCTCTGCTGAAGACACACGGTAAGGCTTTTGTCGAATGGGGTGTGCCGAGCCGGTGTCAATGCGGTGGTGAGCACGAGAACGAGGGAGTGAGGCCTGCTTGTCGCCTTGTACGAAATCGAACACAGATGCATGCGCCAGAAGAACTCGCGCAAGAGCTTGGCGCTCATCTGAGGGAAGAGACTTGTTTATCATTCGGAGGACGTGCTCTTCAGACACAGATGGGTTGGCGTTGTAGGTTCTACACTGCGCCTCTTCGCTGAAAGCCATAATAGAACTGTAAGTAATTTCCTCAAAAGTGGCGAGTTTCATATTGCGCGGGAGAACTACAGGGGCAGATGAACAATTGAAAGCCCACAGATTCGTGGCACCCTGCACTACACTCACGACAGAACGCGGAATGAGGACATCCTTCTTGGCGCAGCTCGAAGCTAGGGGTAAAACTTGTGCATCGAATGAAGAAGGGTCGGCAGTAATGACTTTGACACAGACACGCGAGAGTGAACAAGGCGGTAGCAGTAGATCATCGGAAACAACGAAGTACTGTTCCTCTTTCGGAGATGTGTCTGCGAGGGTGGCAAGAAGTGCACTATTCAGACTTATTTCACCCGTACCACAATTGACAGAAGCGCCACAATCCTTAAGGAAGTCAATACCGAGAATGACATCATGAGTGCAACGCGGTAATACTAAAAATTCTGTTTTAAAATCTTCCCCGCAGAACAAAACACTTGCAACACAAACACCGAGAGGAATAAGGCACTCTCCACTGACACCACGAAAGGTCACACCACCATTCCACGGGAACATAACTTTCCGCCCCAACCTCTCTTTGAACGTCGCACTCATGACGGATACGGTAGCACCAGTATCAACTAACGCGGTTGTAGGTATACTATCGACGAAGACATGCACTTTGTTTTTCACCATCACAAGAGGTGGTGACGTAAGGCGTCGCCGTGGTGACGGTGAACGGCGTTGTCGACGGGCTGGTGGCGTCAGGCTGCGATCTGAAGCTGGTGAGGCACTCCTGTTGTGTTGTCCGAAATCATTTCTGTGCGCCGAGCCTGTGGAACGGGCAGCTCCGAAGTCCGGTTGCCAGTCGTTGTTATAGCCGTTGCGATCAAAATTAGCCCAACTTGGTTGTTGTTGGCCGTACCTTGTCTGTCGGCGTCTGCGACAAAATCGAGAGATGTGACCCGTGGCTCCACATCTATAACAAACTGGCGACGTGCGACTCGTGTTGTAGACTTCGCGGTCAAACGGTGGTTGCTGCGCATAATAGCGAACACGGCTTTCAGGTTGCCGATGCGTGGCGACGGGTCCATGAGAGCGCTCGTCGTGCGTCACTTCGTCGGGAAAGTTACATCGATGCTGCGGCCGCTGATCAGCAGGATAGCTTGGAACTCCTGGCATGGCAGACAGCGAGGATAAAGCAAACTCAGGTTCACGGTAATGGTCGGGACGACACAGCTGCTCGACACCCGTTGCTCCTTTGGTGTGCCGTTCGAGTTCTTCGCGGACTATCTGCCTTATAGTGGTCGCAAGATCAAACTGATAGCCGGAGGTGTCGTCAATGCTTGCAACTGTGGTAACATTGGCCAATCTCCCGAATTTTGGCGTAATACGGCGCAGCTTCAATGTTTCGAACGTTCGGCAGTGCTTGATGAGGTCGGTGACTGAGCTGAGACTCTCTTTTCCAATCAGGTAGCTGTATACGTCTTCAGCGATCCCTTTGAGAAGGTGCCCAACTTTATCTTCTTCAGACATGAGAGGGTTTACCGTTTTACACAACTTCAAGACCGCCTCTATGTACGTTGTGCAGGTCTCACCTGGGACTTGTGCACGCTGAAGTAACGTCTGCTCCGCCTGTTTCCTTTTCGCGGTGGAATCTCCGAAGCACTCGGTGATGTCGGCGACAAAGCGTTCCCACGTCGTAAGTGTGTCCTCGTGGTTCTCAAACCACAGCAGTGCAGTGTCCGTGAGAAAGAGAACGACGTTCTCTAACTGAGCCGACTGGTTCCATCCGTTGTACTTGCTCACACGCTTGTAATGTGTGAGCCATTGCTCGACGTCCTCACCAGGTTTTCCAGAAAAAGATCGTGGCTCCATCGTGTGCATCCAGACACCAGTTGACCGCACCGGAGAGGACGGGGTTGACGGGTCGTTGCCGTGATGAGACATCTCGAGCGGCGGCAGTCGAGCGAGGCGTCGGCTTCGTCGTAGGATCCCCGGTAGCAACTCCGTCTTCTTGGTCAGCGTACCCCGCACCTCCACCACAAAACTGTTACGGTTGAAAGATCGAGCGAAGGTTTATTTACAGGCGAGCGCGGAGCGCTAGGTAGCTGGTACAGCCGAGGTAAGATGGCGTCCAAACGCTAGACAAGAGATCGTCCTCGTCATCTTCCACCCTTGCCTTGCTCATACCTTAAATGCCCGCCTGATGCCGTAGCAATATGTCGTAATAGAAATTAACGGAATGTGGCAATTGATCGAATGTGCTAAAGCTACGTAAAATCAGGGATTATGATTTTTTTTTATGAACAAATGATTTTTTTCGCTTATGAAAACGGCTCAAGTGTAAAAACGGCACATTGCACCTCCTTGTGATATATACTTCCAGCAAGAGTGTTAAACATAACACCATTCCTGAAGCAACAACTTCAACTCTTTTTGCTTGCACAGGATTGTCCATTTGTCAAAGATATTTCCGAAGGCTACCAACGAGCTCTTTTGTGAATGAATTTACGCTGATCACTTCGCTGTTTTCAATGATTCAACCACAGAGACGACAAACGGGAACATAAAAGTGATAAAGGTTTATACTTAAGACTGCCATACTCCAAATGTCAGGAAGCACATGTAATCTTTATTTCGTAATATATATTCAGGGTGCACACTGGTAGAAGCTAGCGAAACGGTGAGAATTGAGCTGCGTTAGCTATTCAGTTAAGGGTATGTGCTTATATTGAATATTAAGAATTTGCGTTGCGCATGAAAGACAGAAATATATTTAAGGACAGCTACTCTCTCGCAGTTTTGTGTCATGCTGGAATTCCAAATGCCTTTTCTTATTACTGACTGCGCATGTACTGCCCAACCTATGAGTAAAACGACAAAATTCAAAAAATGATTTTTTACTTCACTACTTACCGCATGAATATTTTGCGAAATTAATTTTTTTCTGCTACATTCGAAACCAATGTCTACAGATAGCGCGTAGGTTTACATTTTGAGGTCAGCGTAAGATCACATATGTTTCTGCAAATATTGCGCCTAAGAAGCTCCTAATAAATAGACAGGATATTGGCATTTCAGGAAAGGAACATTCGCCCTTCTATCGATACTACAGCCGTCCGTGCTCCACCGACTTAGACACGAGATTGCAAGCGTTTTCCATGGCAACATTTGTTCTGCTTTTTTTATCTGCAGGTTTTCTATGGTGCTCAGATCTTGTATAAGACCGCAAGAAGGAAACAAATGAATAATTCATTGCATATATAGACGGTTAAATAAATAAAACTCCGAAATTTACCCACAAGTTTCCAATTTATCTATTCAAGTAATAAATTTAGTCTAAAATTGTTGATGCATAAAATGTCATTGGTGCAGATCTATACATACACGAAGCGTTGCCTAAAGGAATAGTGTAGCCCCGCCACGGGGGTCTAGTGGCTATGGTACTCGGCTGCTGATCCGAGGGTCGCGGGATCGAATCCCGACTGCGGCGGCTGCATTTCGATAGAGGCGAAGTGGTGAAGCCCGTGCGCTGTGCGATGTCAGTGCACGTTAAAGAACCCCTGGTGGTCGAAATATTCGGAGACCTTCACTACGGCGTCTCTCATAATCAGAGCTGGTTTTGGGAAGTTAAATCCCATAAAAAAACAACAAAAACAAGGAATAGTGTAGCCAGTTGAAAATGGGTTCGTAGGCAACCCATTGCGTTGTCGAGATCGCAAAGGAAAGGCATTATCACCTTCCTTTTCCATATTCTGTTGCCGCGCCCAATATATTGTTTGTTCAAATGCCTGTAGACCATTTCTGCAGAGTCGCGTGCCCGGAAATAACGCGTGGAAGAAACAAATATGTTCCTTGTTTTCGCTTACCCTTGAAATATCTCTCAGAGAGCAAGATCTACGTGCGTTGACTTGAGGAAGCACAATTTAATGTCGGCGGTTTCTGGCGAGATCACTTTCACGGTTTTTATATATATACAGTAAAAACCCTTAATCAAGTGGTTCATGACTAGAACGACGTATTGCGCTCTTTAGGAATTTTGCTGCATTAAGCATCAGTTTTATCGGGCATGTATGGCTTTTAATTGTCCTAGTAGCACGAAGAAACTGGCCAACTTTAGGGCTAAATAGAGTTAGACGCTTTATTTCTATAGTGAGTCAAAATATTCACCTGAGGATGCATTCCCTTGCATAGTTGTAGAGAACTCAACGGGGAATGTGAGTTCTCCGGACACTGCGACATTTCTTCGTTGTGCCCTTCTTGTATCTTTCAAAGACGTGGCGACTATTCTAATAATTTTTTAAATGAAAACCTAAATTTCTCACTGATGACGATGAATGATTGTGTGAGTTTACGTTGAATGTTAAGTAAACGACGGAGAACTCCTGAAAGGCATATGAACACCTAAATAGCTACTTACAGAAAATAAATATAATAATGTTTCTGGCGGGGCTATGCAAAAATAGTCGCCTTTGATGTAACAGCATATATGCTCTACCCTAATTACCATTAATGATCCCTGGCACCAGCACACAAGCAGGGCATTGTGCTTCAGGGGTCAATAAATCTAACATCATCAAGGAATTCTGCAGAATAATTAGAAGCCCACGCTGCACAAGACACACACACGCAAGCAGTCAAGAAATGAAACCTGAACAGGGTACTGAGGATAGGTGTATTTCCTTTATGCTTTCACTCAAGGAGGAAAATGGAAGACAATAGGTGAGCATTCATGAGCACGGCAGCGCAAACTGGCCGGAAAAATGGCCGTTCTCGAAAGGTACCAGTAAAGACTGCATTTCAAGCCCCATTTCACACTATCATGAGAAAGACGAGACATAAGGTGGGTGTGGTGTTTCGTGGGCCCAGGACTCAGACACAGACAGCTAAATCACAGACAAGGAAACATTTATCGATAGGACGAGACAGCACTTACACTTTCGACGGACGAACAATGCACAAACAAGCAACACAGTCCGCACGCTACGTTCCAGAACTAACGCGCGTCCTGTTCTAACTGATGTCGGATGTTCGCTCGCACCACTCACACGACTGATGTTCTAGCAGCGGTGGCGCACGCTGACATCAGTAGACGAGGCACGATG
>CM023483.1:97564892-97591278 GCA_013339685.2 Hyalomma asiaticum
GAGTGGCACACGTATTTCCCCATGATGAAATTCAATAGATTACGTTGCTGTTAAAGAAAGCGCAATAGAGGGACATTGGAAACGAAAGAAAGGGCAAACTTTTGGCAAGATTCTAACGGCATTTTTCATTACGTTTTCTAATTTTATGCGTGGCTTTATGCTACTCAGTTATTCTTAAACACAAAGACATTTTTAATGTTCATATTTACGTTTTGTCGATAATGTAACGAATTTTGCTACAGCCACGTTGCCCAATATCACCGCACATTGAGACAGAGGTACGGGGAAGCTACCCTCCAGCTTTTCACATAGTCGTCATGCCTAATTCCGTCTGTTATCATTAGCGAATTGCACTGAATGCATCGTCTCCGACATTCCACTAACGACCAACGAATCTGTGAAGTCTGTGCTCAGCACGCTGGTGCGCATATGCCGCGCCTAGCGATTGTATTGATATTTGTCTAGAGCTTAGTGACGTATAAATGGTGTGATTAGGTTCATTGTAAGGCTCCTGATACTACTCTCGCCGCATGTTCTTAAGCTGTAGGCAATCAACGGTGGCCCGAAGTGGACAGCCCGATCGGAGGAGAGTTATATAAGTGCTCCGAAGAACTCAGTTCTTGAGCGCACTGCGCATTCGTCTTTGTGCGCTTGTCACTGTAGCTTAGATCGTACTGACATTAGGCATGACCGACGAACCAGCCCATCGCACAAACCTGTTGCCAGTCAATGTAAGAGTGAACTTTGTAAAAGCAAAGTGAAGACGAACTGACTGACATTTTGCGCGTGAAGAATTCAAGTACTAAAGGAACTATTTTGTAAACGTGCCTTTCACGTCAGATATCTTAAATGTAGGCCTGCGGAAGTTTCCGACCTCGGTTCTATGGTGATGGCAGGAACCGCCTTCTTCTTAAAAAAAGCCTACTGCATACGTAATTATCAGTGTCAGTTTCCGCATCTCTTGTCTCTTGTGCTGCTAATTACCAAGCCGCCTCTTCGCTCACTGTGTCAGGTCCCGTGGCATTTAAAATATCACTCTCTGGGCAAGACTCCACTAGCAACTGTCGAAATCGCAGCACAGCTGATCGGGGCAGGACGAGAAGTACAATCAGGCACAGAAAAAAAGTTAGAATGGGGCATACTTTTGAAAACCGTCACTTAGTACCATGCGCAATGTGAAATAAAAGGGAGAAGTTTGCGATACACATGACAGATCTGCTCAAAAATTCAGAGTAGCGAGCATCTTTCCTTGGAACAAAAGCTCAATGTTACTGCGTTCAAGATTGAGTCGATCAATTCGCGTACGTGGCGCTGCATAACAAGCGGATGGGATGACGCCAGGACGTGGACATTGTGTGGCTGTTTTGTTTCTTTTCGGAAAGGACAGCAAGAACGTGCTTTGTAAACCAGGCAAAGCACGCTCGAAAAAGGGGAGGCTTTCGGAAGCCACCGTGTTCAGTCGTAACCCTGTGCTAAAGGAAGATTTGAGAAAATAAAACTGAAACAAAAGGCGTCCAGAGTGGTTCGTGTTCTCCTCAGGCTTAGAGAGAACAATTCGACATCCAGCATACATATCTAAACCTTTGCAATCTCATCTAAGGAGTGGTAATTAAATAGGCTCCTGAGGAATTTCATAGGAATGTAGCACGTGCTGTCAACGTCATAATGAATTGAAGGCTTCAAATCTGGTCGAAATAGCACGGCGTTTCGGTCTCTGCAAGGGTTCGGAACGAGTGTAGTAAGAGTTATTAGAGTCGCACCCACTTATCCTAATAGTTTTCCGCATTATGTCGCAGTGAATCGTGGATGTTTACTTCATTCTTCATAGCCACATTTATTAGCATCATGAAACATTGCAGCTGGTACACTCGATTACACCTCAGGTGCATGCTCAAATAATGGGCCAATTGATGCTCGGCCATGAGAGACACGATGCTTGGCAGAAAGTCTTGTCGTATGAAACGTATGCTAATGGTACATTATGCATGCAAATTGCAGCGCATATTCTTGCAGTACTTGCTCCCCGTAGAGTGAATGCATCTTTAGCTGGTAGTGAAGAGCAGAAGTCATAACACAGAACTGTCACGAACTAATCTCTTTGGCCGATGAAAGTTGCTGGTTTATTCATCAGCGAAATATTCTTTCTCTGTATACCCCATCGTCATATTTATTCAGGGGCAGAGCAAACACCACTGGTATTACGATTAAGGTAAAGCCGACTAAAAGCCCCGTTAGTCATAACTTTCCGTCGTAGTTAGTGAAGCTAGCTTGCCCGATTTCATGAAACAAATGACCTAAAACGTTTTTATATGATCAGCCATGCAAGTTCTGAAAAAAAAAATAAAAAGGAAACTAGCTTTCGTCTAGCAGCTGGTGGCTGAAACATTCTTTTAAGTTCAATTTTGCCTATTGATTTCTTTGTCTTCTTAATAGAGAATTGTAGTTGCTGCTACTTCAACTTTATTTCTTTTGTTTTCTGCTTGGCTTAGCCCCTGATAGAGGGCCCACTACCGTTAGGTAAATTGAAGCTTTTATGCTAAACGGAAAAGTTTGGCGAAAGGGGGTGCTAAAATTAAGTTTGGCTCTACCATTGTAAACGCCAAACACTAGTGAAGCCGGGAGAAGCCACACTGCATTAATCCTACTTTTTGGTTTTTGGCGTTCTCGAGAGGCAGGGGCATGCTTAATTTTTTAGCTCGGCTAAACCTGCGTGCGCCCAGGATTTATTCACAGTGTTCCGCGTAATAACGCAATGATTTCAGTCGGTCGCGTTCACGAAACTCTAGATATCCATTTCTTTTCCTCCGAAAACTCTCTGCTTTCCGCAATCTAAACTCGTCACCTTCCCTTCTGCGACGCTTACGTTCAGCACACCGCCACGGTGGTCTAGTAGTTATGGCACCCGGCTGCAGATCCGAAGGTCGCGGGATCGAATCCCGGCCGCGGCGGCTGCATTTCGATGGAGGCGAAATGTTGAGACCTGTGTGCTGTGCGATGTCAATGCACGTTGAAGAACTATAGTTGGACGACATTTCCGGAGGCCTCCACTACGGCGTCCCTCACAACCAGAGCTGGTTTTGGGATGTAAACCCCACAAGTCAATCAAATCAATCAAAGCTTACATTTAGCATCTCTGGCCATCAATTCAGGAGTGGATCGCTGTCGGCGTATCCACTCACGTTTGGCATCCCGGTGACGCTCCAGTCGAGCAGCTGCCCCCTCGGGAGTCCTGGTCTTCGTCATGGCCAAACAAATGCCGTGCGAGAGAGAGAGAGAGAGAGAGCGAAGCGAGGTTTTGTTGGAGATCATGGCGTCATACCGCATGTGCACCCGCGACGCCCCGCTATACAGGCGAGCGCCATATGAACTCACACCACCCGCGCACATGCGCCGCACTAGATGACACCACATCATTTTTGCGCATGTGCCGCGCTCCGCTAACCCTCGCCATGCGCCACAGTTCCTCTCCACCAAACTATGCTCTTATGCTCGGTGATGCTTTTTTTAAGATCAGCGAAACCGGCGCACTACGCCGAAAATATTCAACCGAGTCTCCAAGAGCATTGCTGTAAAAACGATGAACGGAGAAAGCATGGGCACTTACAACGCGTGCTTATGCTTCTGTGTCCGTCGTTTTTGGCATTCCGCTCTTGCGTTGGAGTATGAACCAACTTTATTAAAGACATGTTCCTCTAAAGCCACTCTTTACGAAACCAAATGAATTCGTAAGAGCTGCATCGTAACGTGATAAGAGCTCCACGGTTCACTTATTAAATGTCGCGCTTATGTAGCATCACAAAGACAACCAGCTTCTCCGAAATGATTATGCTTGAGCAGCAGATCTTCCGCATATAAGTAGGGGCAGGCTTTGTGAGTACAACTTTCATTCTTGAAGAACGTAGCAACGGATGTAGCTCGATATTAGCAGTACGAAGATTCCAAGAAGAATGCAAAGAGTGCTCCTGCGAGAAGCAAATGTATGAGAGCAGCTCCCACAGCTCAGTACAATATTTGCTAACCGTCTGCGTTTTGGAGTGCTCCAGAATTTTTCATGCTGATTTAGTGGAGCGTTATTTCATTTCTTTGGATTTGCATTTTAGCAAACAGGAGCTCACGTAACCGGCATGTGTCATTATTGTGCCTGTAAAAGTGGAAAGCCAACTGAAGCCGAACACAACGTGTCCACGGGACGTATGATCCATCATCGAAAACTGGAAGGCAACCCTAATCCTTGACTTGGGTTTTATAGTGGAACTCGCACCTCCGCGCTGGTGTGATTCAGTGGCTTCCTTGTAGCCAAGAATGCAATTAGGAGCCATACGCCGTTAGTTTGTTTATTTATTTGTTCATTCATTCGTTCTTCCTTTTGTTCTTTATTCGTTTCTGACGAATTCCCCATAACCGCGCATCTTAAGCACGCGACAGCCGCACGGAAATCAATTTGAGCCGGAAATGCATTATTACTTTCCATGAATACCTTGGCGCTTAAATCGCTCTCTAGTATTTAAGACATACGCTCTAGTGTGGTATTTATGATATACCTATCTTAACATGCGCTGCTTTAGGTTTGAATTATTTTAATTATATTTGATTTGAGTTTGTAACAGGCTACCTCGGGAAGTGGATCGGAGGTGTTACTCGGTGCTGTGCCACTATAACAATGTGTCTGACGCAACAACCTTAGTCAGAACCCTGATTCACGTCGACCTCTCATCCTTCTTGTCGCAATAAATCTCTCTCTGAATTTTGTTTTTGCCGAAGAAGAGCTTCGCTAGAAAGTACCCGCAAATTATAATTATAAATTCGAGTTAGCACGTGAGAGCTGCGGCCCTTCTAATCGCAATGAACACGGTGAAATCTACTACGCACAATGATTGTTCCATTAGGTTGCGGGAAGGCAGGAGCACATTCCAACTCAAAGGGATCAAATCTATTGGATTCAGTTGTAAGTTACAAAAATATATTTTAAAACACAGCGATTCATATTACAAAACAATGAGAACATGTCCAACTGCCACGTAGGTCTAACGGGAGGTGAGTTATTAGGGTGCAGGGGCGTCCTGTTAGATAAAGGGCAAGTGAAATTTTCGAAGCTTCATTTATTATGAGGTATGCTTCTGATACGCGCGTAAGCGAGCTTTCTGCATATCTTCATAAAGAGCCATTGCATTTTTAGGGTAGATATAATAGTTGTCTGGGAGCAGGGTGCTTGATCTCTTTCGCTGGTGTTTGTGCGGATGTTAATTCTGAGAAGTGGCAGGAATTGTGTTTTCAATAAATTCACTTGCTAGTCCGCGCTCATCCTGCCTCCGTCCACTTTCGGCGTTCACTAATTCGCGCAGTTCAACTACCCACCGTACCTTACTCATCTATTTATTGGCATGTTTCAGCCGTGTGGGTTGCAAACCATGCCTGTAGATGATGTGTGAAATGCATTTAAACCTACGCATGGTGAGGAATAGATCTGCCGTTTCCGTAAACATGAGACGCACATTTCTACACCAGCAGCAACATCCCCATTCACAATCTGAGCGAGTGTTCATCCCTGAAGGGGGTTATCAGGGCACGTTGTCAGTGGTACAGCTCTTCTGGGCCGGGACTCTGCAATGTTTCACTTCATTTTGCTAGCGCAATTCATTTTTACCTATATATCGCGATGGTAGCTCAGCGGCTGGGTGTCAGCTTGGAATTCCCGAGGTCGATGGATCAAATCCCTACAAGGCGGCCGCGTTTTGAATTGGCCGGAGTTTCAGCAACACTTGTGTAGTACTTAGATTTAAGTGCAGGTTTTGAACGTGTTCCGGAGACCACCGCTGCGGGGGTGACTCATAAATGTATCGTGGTATTCGCACGTAACACCTCACCAAGCTTTACTATCATAATTACCGATCGTGTTATAAATAAAAATATTTTCCCCACCTGGCAATGACGTTTATGCCGAAAAGCACACTCAGTAGTGACGTCAAGCGAGTGCTGCAATATTCAGTACAAATGCGAATGTCCCGTGATTAAAACGCGTGCACGGAAGACAGATTTTCTTCGAGAGAGCATTTTTTCGAGTAGCCGTGCACTCGAAAAATTGCATTCGGCTAAGTTCCACTGCACAACGCTCTCGATGAACACTACAAACGTGAACAATACCTTAGATCTTCTGCTTCAACCTCTTACACAAATCATATTTTTTCCTTCACTAAAAAAATGCATGGCGCGTATCAGACATTTGACTCCGTTTTAAAGAAAGGAATAAAAGATAGCTCTGCGACTTGTATTCGCTCATGCTTCTCACTTTTGGCAGCCTCTGTTCCTTCGCATAGAGAAACGGCGGCCTGAAACCGCCACGCAAGCGAAGGTATTCAACAGATCACCGCATTCAGGACCATACCTCGGAGATTTTATACCTTGGCCGTGGTAAAAATGCCAACTTGATACACTCCCTGATACCGCGGTAATCGAGTCCACGAGCTCGCACTGAATGCACGCGACCTCTGTTGACCGAGGAATGTGTTTTCTTCACCCAACCATGAGCCGGGTTTTACATCGATTGCGTCTATCCCTGTACTCGTGATTTCTAACTAGTAGACGAATAAGCCATGCATCACTCCCGAACTTTCCGCGAAGCTCTTCGGCCACTGCATCATTACTTTTTCGTAGCGCCCGTGCTGCTTCGCCTAATCTCATGGTCCCCGTTAGCGGGAGACGTTTTTCTTTTCTAGTGCTATAACGTGGTTGATTCCGTGACGCTGTTAATGTGTAAGATAGCCTAGGAGTACACCTGAACTCTTCGCACGTTTCCCAGAAAGGAGGGCTTGTGGGCTGGGTGGGATGCCGCCGTTCGTCACGCCAACCGGTTTTTTTACTAACAATTGACGCTCGGTGTATTTCATATGCTGGTTCTGGGAGTTGATCGCGGCCTCTCGCAAAATTTTGAAGCAACTATAGGTGGAATGGCGGCATGAATATGGGAACTGCAGACATGCCTGCGCTGCGTTCTTCGGTCACACTGCCATTAAAGCGTCACATCTTTTCGATGCGAACTAGCTTATGTCACTCCCTCCATCCCTCCATCCATCCGCCATGCGGCCTCCACATCCGCACTGCGCACGCGCATCCTCCTCCTCCCCCTCCTCTCCTCTCCGAACTGCTCGCGTCGACTATGAAAACGATCTTTCTTGTATGAACGCTTTACCAGCTCGCAAGGAACGCGAACGCGCCCTCGCCCGCGAGAGATAACGTTGGCGCAGGCAGCGTCTGCTAGCGTCAAACCGATGCAAACGCAACACCGAGACAAACCGATGCAAACGCGGTGTGAACCGCCCGCGCTGCTTCGAATCGCCTCATGGTCCCTTTTAGCGGAAGATGGTGTAATTTTTTGGATGCGAAGCAGCTCTTTGACTAGCCTGTGTAACGCTGTCCCTCCGTCCGTACGAACGCGCCGCAATGCGCTCCCCTCGCCGCAGGTGTTGGAGCGGTGCCAAGTAGGTCACGCCGCAGCTGCGCGTTGACGTCACGCTCCCCTCGCAGTGCGCGCTGACGTCACTCTCTCCCTCGCCTTCCGCGCGCTCGCCGCAGCGCCCGCAGCTGCCGCCTGACGGAAACCTTCGATGAGCACTTTCCCAGCTCGCAAGGAACGACAACGCGCCCTCGCCCTCGAGAGACAACGCTGACGGAGGCAGCGTCTGATAGTGTCAAACCAATGCAAACGCGTTGTGCACCCCCCGTGCTGCTTCGCATCGCCTCATGGTCCCGTTTAACGGGAGGTGGTGTAATTTTTGTTTCTTTTGCGCTGTGAGCATTTTTTTTCATGAGGCATGTGGGGAGGAAACAAACGATGTATCTGTAGGTTAGCTCAGAGAGAAATAATATTATAGTTGCCCGGGAAGGGCATAGTGATCGAGCTCGGCGTATTCTTCGAGGTACTGTGCTATTTGTGAAAGCCATTCCTGGGTTGTTTATTAACTGTAATATACTTGGCTGCACACACATAGAGCTAATATTATTCGCTATCCCTGCACAGCGCAAGGTGGTCACTGATCGGTCAAACGTCGAAATTTCGCGAGCATAAAGGGGCGGCGATTTCTCTGGATAGCCGCTGCTGTTTCGATAGACGTCTTCAAATGCGCGTTATCTAGGTAGAGATACTGTTTGCAACCTCATATAAGTTACTATCTAGGCAAAACTAATGTAAAAACTGACGCCCACAAATCTCCGTCTTTCTGATTAATGTGAAAATGATAACACACCAAAACATTCTCCGACAGTGCCCTGCTCGTTTCTATGTGCGCAGTCCGGATTTCTTTAACATGCTCATCTAAGACGACAGTTTCACTGTCATTCACACAGGTTTGCTCGTTGAAACAGTTACGCTCCCCGTTTTGGTACCTTGTTTTCACTGGCAGGCTTGCTGGCGGGTTGAACGCAAGCGCAGGTTCATAGTCGTCATAGACGAAACCAGCGCTGTCGCCACTTGACGGCGCCACACGGCCCCTTACGCCAATAAAAACGTGCAGTGAAGAGAAAATAGCTGATCCCACGTGCAGTGGAAATCAAGGAAATGCGAAGCACTGATCAGGAACGTAAAATGCATCGGCATTGTTGTCTCGCTCTACGGATTTTGGTACATATGAAGTTAACTAAACGCCCGAAAGAGCACCAAGAGTTGTGGCATCTAAGCCGTGCCGCTCATGACACGCATGTCATGATTTTAATGCTATGACCTGCCATTTACGTTCGTCATGCAGTCGTGTTATGCCATAGCAATTTTGGTATACATCCCATTAACGAAACGTGTGGCACGTAAATAATGCCGCTCATGACATGCATGTCACAATTTTCATGTTCTTAGAACGTGTGACCGATGGTCGTCATGCATTGTCGTCTCGCCATACCAATTTTTACGGGCGAAGCTCCTTAAGGTTTGGGTCTGTCCGTCCATTGTAGTAGCGCGTTACCTTACTAGGAACGCGTTACTAGGAGGGCGCGTATGGGAGGCGCGCCCTCGGCGCGTGCCTCCCGGCGCGCGAGCTCTCTCACTCTTCCATCTGCTGTCTTGTGAGAGAGAGGGAGACAGAGAGAGCGAAAGGCGCGCGTTGACTATGGAAACGCTCTTTCTTCGATTAACGCGCTACCAGCTCGCAAAGAAGGAGAACGTGCCCTCACCCGCGACAGACAAGCTTGACTTGCAATGAAGTGCCGGTGGGAGATTACACTTGTGCATAGTTGAACCATAAGGATTCGTATCGTGCGCGTTAACTAAATTAATCCGGAACTCGGCACGATCTACGATGAACCTCCCGAGCTTCGCCCACTCATCATCATTCACTCCGCGGACATGCTGTGAATTTTTTTAGAACTCCTTGGTCGCTACCAAGCTGAACAAAGCAGCTAACCCAAACGAAGAAAGCATAGAACACCAATGGGAGGCCCTGCTGCTCACGCAAGACTTTCGAGACCGTCTGTAGTTGGTCGACAGGGCTCGAGCGGCAGCAGCGAGTCATGGCCACCCACGATTCGGCTCACAAAGCCTGGTGCTTCAAAAAAGTTTATTAAAGAATATAGCTTTTAGCCCGTATCCATAAACCTACATTACCCTCATAGCTTGCTTTCCTTTTCTTCTTTGTGCCCTTATCATGCTTCATGAAGAAATTAGTCCGGTATCTACAAACAAGCTTTATGATAATATTTTGCACTGATAGCCATTTGAGTTCCATTAACGCTGTTTAATGTCACAGGGGCGATAAGAAAAACAAGCGATAGAGATAAGATAGGTTTATGAATACCATCCTTTGTTTTGCAACCTAAACATCAAAAACTGTGTCTCTGACTCGATTCAACCGGTTGGCGAAAAACAATTCAACTAGGCGGTGAGAACCAACCGAGCTTCTAACACTGGTTGCGCAGGTCATACAGGCCAACATTACACAGCGCAAAGGAAACCTCAGGCTCATTTGAGGCAAAATACAGGTACATAGCTGTGACCGGCAGTGTTCATTTAATTAAGAATGCGCACTTGCTTGGTTTTTATGTCAGTAAATAAAAAATCAGGCATAGAAGAACAGAAATTTGATCCCGTTTGTACGAGTCGATGATGATGATGATGATGATGATGATGATTATGGTTCGCTTAAGGAATGAACGCTAATTTTTGCAGTCCATGCCAGGAGCACGGCTAAGCGTCCGTAGGGGTGGAAGAAAAGGATTAAAAGAGAAGGGAAGCGCAGTAGTGGAGGGCTACGGAAATTTTGACCACCTGGGGTTCTTTAACGTGAACTGACAACGCACAGTACACGGGCCTCTGGCATTTTTGCCTCCATCGAAAATTCGACTGCGGCGGCCGGGATCGACCAACGTTTACTGGGTGGCAGCAGCCGAGTACCATATCCACTACGCCACAGCGGAACTGTGGCGTAGTGGATATATTTTATCTCTCTCTCTCTCTTCCTCTATCAAAAATAGTTGTTTAGAGCTTTTCCAGGCACTTTGTCATTTGATCGTATAAGACAGGCCGTACCCTTAGCGGTACGCCACTATATTGGTGGTAATGTTACGTGAAATAAAAAGAAACATTGGGAGAGTAATCAACGTTATCAATGTAGTTCCCGTGTCGAAAAGGAAAAAAAAAAGAAGGATATGTTTTATACTTCGGGACACCAAACCAGGCAAAAGAGAAGGGCCACGAAAATCTATGTGGCTGTCTTACTGACTCAGAAAGCGCGCATCAGTCAGCAGTCGCATTCAGTCGAACGTCTTGTTTTGGTAGGCTGACGCATAATTTATTTTTGGCGGCTGTTTCACGTGTGTTTATAATGTGTACATACTCGCGCGTGATTGGTGCTGTCTTTGTAGCTACTCGTTTGTATACGTGTGTGTGGATACGTAGAACGCTCCGTTATACACGCTGCCTTCCTGTGTTGTGTAGATGTGACGCAACTCCGTCTTGTGATAATCGTAATTTGATGTCTTATGTTTTGCATGAAAACATTGTGTTGTAATGTTATCGGTGTGAATCCTTTGTGATATAATAAATTTTTCTAAACACACTTTGCGCTCTCGTGGCCTCTCAGGGACAGGTATGCTGAAGTCTCCCGTAGTAGAGTACAATATTCTCTGAATGGTCTGCCTCGTGTTCTAAACCAGCGTCCCAGAAAAAAAAAGAAGGTGCAAAAGAAAAAGTAGTTGCTCCCTCTGTCATAAAGATCAGTACAACAGGAAAGTGAAACCTGTCTTCGCGAAGCCGAGTATTTAAGTTGTGGATTACACGAGTGGCATTCGGGCGGATCAAAGGGCGGGAGATGTCATGGGTACTGTGAACATCTGATCACGTTACATGTAGACATCAGCGGCACCTTGATGGAGCACAGTGATCCTCGTCACTTGTACTCGAGGGAAACTTCTCGAATGACTCACATTGCGCCGGAAACACATAATGAAAAGTCGTGCACAATGAGTAGGCATTTATCGGCAAATGGCATATGGTCATTTATTAGCTCATTTTGCGGGTTTGCATTGCACACATGCCGTTTGCCGATAAATGCCTACTCATTGTAAATGGCTTTTCATTTATGCTCTGTTGAATTGTTATTCATTTGTGAGCTTTCTTTTTTCGAGCATGCTTCGGATTTAATCGGCTAGCTCTCATGTACAGTGGCGGTCAAATTTTTACGGACCACGGGAGCGCGTGGCGGACAGCACAGCGGCGCCTACTGACGGCTGCCTGCGAAGCTCGAGAGCGCGCACTGCGCACGCGCGCCCTTTTTTACCTGCCAGCCAGCTGGTTCGCTCCCTTGAACAGCTCGCGGACCGGAACGCCAGAATAAGCGCAAGGTGTCACTTCTGCTGTCGCCGCGGAAACACCGAGCGGTGATATGGCGACGAGAAGAAGCGATGAATTAGACAACATATGACAGGAACGGATTGCTACTGCGGATGTGCTGCAAGCGCGCAGGCATCTATCGAGTGCCCGATTTGCAGGGTTCATTTTAAAATGAATGCCGTATTTACTAGAATATAACGCGAGGGTTTTTTTTCGGATTTTCGTACCTAAAGTCGACCCACGCGTTACAATTAAATGACGAAATTCAATATTTTTTCTTCCTGGACGCAATGAAAGGTCGCCCGTCGCGTTACAATTGTGGTCGCGTTACAATCGAGTAAATACGGTACTTCACTAGAAAATTAACAAACCAGTCAAACATTTTCAGTTCACATGTGCTTTCCTGAAATTAGCCGCAGTACTTTTTTAAACAAGGCGAGCGAAAACCACACAGATGCTTGAACAAGGGAGACATTCACAATTTAATGCCACTTCGTCTTCAGCTACTCCATGTGGAGAATGTGATGGTCATCTTTGGAAATGTAAGCGAGTCTTGAAACTGGTGACGCATCTTTAATCTCCCAGGATTTCTTTCGGTTCCCGAGAAATTACGTGTTTTCGTCGCGATATCACCGCTCGGTGTTTCCGCGGAGACAACAGAAGTGACACCTTGCGCTTATTCTGGCGTTCCGGTCCGCGAGCGGTTCAAGGGAGCGAACGAGCTGGCTGGCAGGTAAAAAAGGGCGCGCGTGCGCAGTGCGCGCTCTCTAGCTTCGCAGGCAGCCGTCAGTAGGCGCCGCTGTGCTATCCGCCACGCGCTCCCGTGGTCCGCAAAATTTTGACCGCCACTGTACTTGGCTTTGATAGTGATATCACTGAAAATTTTCGATTATATATCATTCCTGGTGTTGCGTGCGCAAATGGTGTGCATTTATATAGACCCGCTTTGGCATTCCGACATATAGTTGGAAGTTTGCGCCTGTCCTGTGTTCCTTCTTTTCTTCGTTCACGTATTTTTTTTTTTGCTCTACGGTGTTTGAGTCAAAAATGAAAATGAAGCTTACCAAACGGTCTCCTTGTCTTTCGGTAACAAAAAGAAGCCTCTGAATTATTCTTATGGTGCTATTGGTAGTTTCTGGTCCCACGTAAGTGAATTCAAATACTTGGGATTTATTTTTCCACATAACCTGTAATGGTATGAACATATTAACTACATCTCTGCAAAAGCACTTCAGAAGCTTGGCTACCTTAAGCAAACTTTATAAAATGCAACCAAGGAATGTAAGCTTACAAATAACAAGTACTACCGATACTAGAATACGCTTCAGCTTCATGGTCCCATCACGTCACGTGTGATATAGAGCATCTGGAATCAATTCACAAAAAAAGCAGTCAGATTCATCTACGGTCTTTATTATAGCAGCTTCTCACCTTCATAACGTGTTCATATTTTATCATTGCAGACTTTGGAGCATAGGCGCGTACGTGGACGCGTAATTTTGCTGCACAAGATCGTCCATACGTAATCCGGTGTGGAGGTGCCCTTCTCATTTATATCTCCTAATGCTCGTACTACTAGACACACCCACAGGCACACCCACACCATTACACCCACACCCACACCATTATTCCTTTCAGGACACATACTGACAATTTCAAATTTTCGTTTTTTCTGCGCACAGTGGAAATCTGGAACAACTTGGATGGCTAGCTTTGTGCACTTACTTATGAAGAGTTCGTAGAGCAACTACCAAACCATATCACCTTTTAATCTCTTTTGTATAGCATTAGTGTTTTTCTCTTTCTTTGTTTGCACCAACATCTGTGCCCTCATGCGATTAATGACCTTGTTGAGCACTTTGTAGGCATAGCACATTACATCTGTTTGTGTAGCCTCAGCGTTCTTCCTTCCTTTCTTTTCTTGTTGTTGTTGCAGTTTGTACTAAAACATGTACCCACTCCTGCTATGTCTCGATATTGAGATAGCGGTATTTGAAAATAAATAAATAAAGAAATTGGCAGATCCCACGTGCAGTGGGAATCAAGGAAATGCGAAGCACGCATAAGGAACGTAGAATGGATTTGCATTGTTGTCTAGCTATACCGAGTTTGGTAAACATGAAGTTAACGAAACGGCCGCAAGAGCACCATGACTGTGGCATGTAAACCATGCCGCTCATAGAAGTATGTCATGATTATCACGTTATGACTTGTCATTTACGTTCATCATGCAGTCATGTTGTGCCATAGCAATTTTGGTACACATCCCTTTAAAGAAACGAGTGGCACGTAAATCATGCCGCTCATGACATGCATGTCACAATTTTCATGTTCTTAGAACGTGTGACCGATGGTCGTCATGCATTGTCGTCTCGCCGTACCAATTTTTAGGGGCGAAGCTTTGGTTTGCGCCTGCCCGTCCGTTGTAGTAGCGCGTTACCTTACTAGGAACGCGCTACTTACTAGGAGGGCGCGTGTGGGTGGTGGTGGTGGTAAAAAACATTTATTGCAGAAAAAGTTTACTAGAGAGTGCCGGCGTGGTGCTTCGGCGTGCTAGAGTGGCCAGACCCTATTCCGGGACGCCAGTGGAGCTGGCAGCTGCCCGTGCGCGCTCCACCAAGGAGCGTTGCGCAGCCAAGGTAGAGCAGCCGAGCAGGTGCTCCTCCCAAGCCTCTCTAGTTGGGATAGGGAAAGGGGATGAGAAAGGGACGGGATTAGCTGGGCACGATGCTACGACGTGATATGTGTCGGCGAGGACATGACAGGTCGGGCAGGTGCCATTGATTTCCGGCAAGAAGTGCCTGGCGACCGCCGGACTGATAAAGGTGTTCGTCTGCAGGCGGCGTAGTAGTCGTTCGTCCGCTCTCTCCAGACCGCGTGCGGGGTCCGGGTAGAGGCGGCGCGAAGCCCGATAATAAGCCAAAATTTCGCGAAAGCGCGTCAGGTTGGTGTTGCCAGATTCCGTCTCGGGACATGGAGGGGCAACGGCCCGGGTAGGAGAAGCGCGGGCAGCGGCATTCGCCGCCTCGTTGCCGGGCAGGCCCGAGTGGCCTGGGGTCCAGACTATACGAATGGAATGGGGGTTAAAGCGCCAAGAGGCTGCCTGAAGCAGGCGAGCCGCCAGCGGGGCAACGGAACCCTGAAGGTACTGAGAACAGGCCGAGCGCGAGTCCGTCAGGATGGTGCGTGAGGCGGGGTGAGAGGCGGCCAAAGCTATGGCAACCTCTTCAGCGTGCGTTACTGTGTCTGCTCGAAAGGAGAGGCCATCGACGTGTTTGCCCTCTGTAATCACGGCCGCCGTGAAGTGACCCGAGGGGGAGGGACCCGAGACGTCCACGTAGAAAACGCCAGGACGATCGGAGTGTCGCGTATGAAGGGCCGCGGCGCGTGCTAGTCTACGGCCAGGATGTAGTTCGGGGTTCATATTACGGGGTAGAGGTTCCACCCATAGCTTTTGACGCCAGAGCTCTGGTACCGGCTGCAGAGGGTCCTGGTCAGATATCGGGTTAAGGCCAATTCTGTGTAGAAGACGGCGCCCTGAAAGGGTCTGCGACAGTCGATGTGTGGGCACGCGCTACTAGGAGGGCGCCTATGGGAGGCGCGCCCTCGGCGCGTGCCTCCCGGCGCGCGAGCTCTCTCACTCTTCCATCTGCTGTCTTGTGAGAGAGAGGGAGACAGAGAGAGCGAAAGGCGCGCGTTGACTATGGAAACGCTCTTTCTTCGATGAACGCGTTACCAGCTCGCAAAGAAGGAGAACGTGCCCTCACCCGCGAGAGACAAGCTTGACTTGCAATGAAGTGCCGGTGGGAGATTTCACTTGTGCATAGTTGAACCATAAGGATTCGTAGCGTGCGCGTTAACTAAGTTAATCCGGAACTCGGCACGATCTACGATGAACCTCCCGAGCTTCGCCCACTCATCATCATTCACTCCGTGGACATGCTGTAAATTTTTTTAGAACTCCTTGGTCGCTACCAAGCTGAACAATGCAGCTAACCCAAACGAAGAAGGCATAGAACACCAATGGGAGGCGCTGCTGCTCGCGCAAGACCTTCGAGACCGTCTGTAGTTGGTCGACAGGGCTCGAGCGGCTGCAGCGAGCCATGGCCACCCACGATTCGGCTCACAAAGCCTGGTGCTTCAAAAAAGTTTATTAAGGAATATAGTTTTTATCCCGTATTCATAAACCTACCTTACCCTCATAGCTTGCTTTCCTTATCTTCTCTGTGCCCTTGTCATGCTTCATGAAGAAATTAGTCCGGTATCTACAAATAAGCCTTATCATCGCACTGATAGCCAGTTAAGTTCCATTAACGCTGTTTAATGTCACAGGGCCGATAAGAAAAACAAGCGATAGGGATAAGATATGTTTATGAATACGATCCTTTGTTTGGCAACCGAAACGTGAAAAACTGTGTCCGTATGTCTGTCTCTGACTCGATTCAACCGGCCGGCCCAAACCTATTCAAACAGGCGGTGAGAACCAACCGAGCTACTAACACTGGTTGCGCAGGTCATACAGGCCCACATTGCACAGCGCAAAGGAAACCTCAGGCCCATTTGAGCCAACATACAGGTGCATAGCTGTGACCGGCAGCGTTCATTTAATTAAGAATGCGCATTTGCTTGGTTTTTATGTCAGTAAGTGAAAAATCAGGCATAGAACAGGAATTTGGTCGCGTTTGTACAAGTTAATTATGATGATGATTGTGGTTCGCTTAAGGAATGGAGGGTAATTTGTGCAGCCCATGTCGGGAGCATGGCTACAGTGCCTATAGCATGGCTACAGTGCCTAGAAAATATACTTACATTTTCTAGGCACTGTCCGCCGCGGTGGTGTAGTGGTTACGGTACTCGGCTGCCACCCAAGAAAACGCGGGTTCGATCCTGGCCGCGGCGGTCGCATTTTCGATGGAGGCGAAAATGCCAGAGGCCCGTGTACTGTGCGTTGTCAGTGCACGTTAAAGAACCCCAGGTGGTCTAAATTTCCGGAGCCCTCCACTACGGCCTTTCTCTCCTCTCTGTTTCACTCCCTTTACCCTACCCCCACGGACGCTTAGCCGTGCTCCCTACATGGGCTGCAGAAATTAGCGTCCTTTCCTAACCGAACCACAATCATGCTAATTTCTGCAGCCTATGTAGGGAGCATGGCTAAGCGTCCATGGGGGTGGGGGAAAGGAAGTGAAAGAGATAGAGAGGAAAGAAAGGCTGTAGTGGAGGGCTGCGGAAATGTAGACCACCTGGCGATCTTTAACGTGCACTGGCAACGCACAGTACACGGGCCTCTGGCATTTTCGCCTCCATCGAAAATGCGACCGCCGCGGCCGGGATCGAGCCCGCGTTTTTAGGGGCGAAGCTCCTTATAGCGGCACCCGTTCGTCCCCCGTCGTAGTAGTGTGTAACCAGTCTTAACGCTAGTACCAGATCTTGACCTCCAAGGTGGTGCCGGTAGGAGATTTCTCCTGTGCGTTGTTGAACAATAAAAAATTCGCAGCGTGCGCGTTAACTAAAAGCCGAATTCTTCTGTCTCACATTACCCATTAGCAGCCATTGGCATGTTCCAGTAGGAAACGTTAATAGAAGTAGAAGTGTAAGTGTTAGCTAAAAGCCGACTTCTTCTGTCTCTCATTCCCATTAGCAGCCATTGTTTACCTCCAAGGTAGTGCCTGGTGAGATTTCTCCTGTGCGTGATTAAACAATAAAAATTTTGTTCAAAACGCCGTTGATTGATGAAATAAACCAACGAAAGACGCCAGATGTTTTCTAAAAGCAAAACGAGACGGCTCGCGCCCTCGCCGCGGGCGCCGGGAGCCACGCGCTCCCCGGCAAACTCGACACTGCCCCGGCAAACGCGAGAGACAACGTTGGCGCAGGCAGCGTCTCCTAGCGACTTTCTTGATTGAGAAATACCGACTGCTCGCGTTGGAGAAGCGTTCACCGGCAAAACCCATATATATATATATGCACTGGATCTTGACTTGGAATGAAGTGCCGGTGGGAGATTTCACCTGTGCATTGTGCATAGTTGAACCGTGAGGATTCGTATCATGCGCGTTAACTAAATTAATCCGGAACTCGGCACGATCTACGATAAACATCCCGAGCTTCGCCCACTCATCATCATTCACTCCGTGGATATGCTGTAATTTTTTTGGGTGGCAGCCGAGTACCGTAGCCACTACACCACCGCGGCGGACAACAGCAGCCGAGTACCATATCCACTACGCCACAGCGGAACTGGACGGAAGCAGGTATGTGGCCATTTTATCTCTCTCTCTCTCTCTCTCTCTCTCTCTCTCTCTCTCCCTCTATCGAAAATATTTGTTTAGAGCTTTTCCAGGCGCTTTCTCATTTGATCGTATAAGCCAGGCCGTAACCCTTTGGTGTACGCCACTATATTGATGGTAATGTTACGTGAAATAAAAAGAAACATTGGGAGAGTAATCAACGTTATCAATATAGTTTCCTTGCCGAAACGGGAGAAAAAGAAGGATATGTTTTATACTTCGGGACACCAAACCAGGCAAAAGAGAAGGGCCACGAAAATCTATGTGGCTGTCTTACTGACTCAGAAAGCGCGCATCAGTCAGCAGTCGCATTCAGTCGAACGTCTTGTTTTGGTAGGCTGACGCATAATTTATTTTTGGCGGCTGTTTCACGTGTGTTTATAATGTGTACATACTCGCGCGTGATTGGTGCTGTCTTTGTAGCTACTCGTTTGTATATGTGTGTGTGGATACGTAGAACGCTCCGTTATACACGCTGCGTTCCTGTGTTGTGTAGATGTGACGCAAATCTGACTTGTGATACTCGTAATTTGATGTCTTATGTTCTGCATGAAAACGTTGTGTTGTAATGTTATAACGTTGCGTTGCAATGTTATCGGTGTTAATCGTCTGTGATATAATGAATTTTCTAAACACAGTTAGCGCTCACGTGCCCTCTCAAGGACAGGTATTCTGAAGTCTCCCGTAGTAGAGTACAATATTCACTGAATGGTTTGCTTCGTGTTCTAAACAAGCGTCCCAGAAAAAAAAAGAAGGTGCAAAAGAAAAAGTAGTTGCTCCCTCTGTCATAAAGATCAGTACAACAGGAAAGTGAAACCTGTCTTCGCGAAGCCGAGTATTTAAGTTGTGGATTACACGAGTGGCATTCTGGCGGATCAAAGGGCGGGAGACGTCATGGGTACTGTGAACATCTGAACACGTTACATATAGACATCAGCGGCACCTCGATGCAGCACAGGAATCCTCGTCACTTGTACTCGAGGGAAACTTCTCGAATGGCTCACATTGGGCCGGAAACACTTAATGAAAAGTCGTGCACAATGAGTAGGCATTTATTGGCAAACGGCATATGGCCACTTATTAGCTAATTTGCGGGCTTGCATTGCACACATGCCGTTTGCCGATAAATGCCTACTCATTGTGAATGTCTTTTCATTTATGTTCTGTTGAATTGTTGTTCGTTTGTGATCTTTGTTTTTTGGAGTATGCTTCGGATTTCATCGGCTAGCTCTCATGTACTTGGCTTTGATAGTGATATCACGGAAAATTTTCAATTATATATCATTCCTGGTGTTGCGTGCGCAAAGGGTGTGCATTTATATCGACCCGCTTTGGCATTCCGACATATAGTTGGAAGTTTGCGCCTGTCCTGTGTTCATTCTTTTCTTCGTTCACGTATAATTTTTTTTGCTCTACCGTCATGGTGTCAAAAATGAAAATTAAATTTACCAAACGGTCTCCATGACTTTCGGTAATAAAAGGAAACCACTGAATTATTCTTATCGTGCTAGTGGTAGTTTCTGGTCCCACGTAAGTGAATTCAAATACTAGGGATTTATTTTCCCCATAACCTGTAATGGTATGCCCATATTAACTACATCTCTGCAAAAGCACTTCAGAAGCTTGGATACCTTAAGCAAACTTTATAAAATACAACCAAGGAATGTAAGCTTACAAATAACTAGTACTTCCGATACTGGAATACGCTTCATCTGCATGGTCCCGTCACCTCACGTGTGATATAGAGCATCTGGAATCAATTCACAAAAACAGCAGTCAGATTCATCTACGGTCTTTATGATAGTAGCTTCTCACCTTCATAACGTGCTCATATTTTATCATTGCAGACTTTGGAGCACAGGCGCGCACGTGGACGCGTAATTTTACTGCACAAGATCGTCCATACGTAATCCGGTGTGGAGGTGCCCTTCTCTTTTATATCTCCTAATGCTCGTACTACTAGACACACCCACAGGCTAAGCATTATTCCTTTCAGGACACATACTGACAATTTCAAATTTTCGTCTTTTCTGCGCACAGTGGAAATCTGAAACCACTTGAATGGCTCGCTTTGTGCACTTACTTATGAAGAGTTCGTAGAGCACCTACCTAACCATATCACCTTTTAATCTCTTTTGTATAACATTAGTGTTTTTCTCTTTCTTTGTTTGCACCAACATCTGTACACTCATGCGATTAATGACCTTGTTGAGCACTTTGTAGGCATAGCACATTATTTCTGTTTGTGCAGCCTCAGCGTTATTCCTTCCTTTCTTTTCTTGTTGTTGTTGCTGTTTGTACTAAAACATGTACCCACGCCTGCTATGTCTCGATATTGAGATAGCGGTATTTGAAAATAAATAAATAAATAAATTATGTATCTGGTAAGAAGGAACATTAGCTTACAGAGCAGCAACAAGCCGTGGTAGGTATGGCAGGAGCCACCGTACAGGTCAACCACTAACTAGTCAACTTGGAAGTAACGAATGATTTGAATACGAAGCATTTATTCGCGACCTTGAGTCACTTTCACCGTATCTAACTATCTTTCTATCTAGCTGCCTATGTCTCCTTGCTCTCATCATCGTCTCTTACAGCTGGTATACACCAAAATTTGGTTGGAAGGGTACCAACGTATGACGAACATGAACGATTGATCTTTACATCCCTAACATTACATGCTCGTCGTATACGTCACGATTAATGATACTGCGATCACGTATGACTCATACACGTACTGCTTGGCTTGTGGTATGCGTGTATGCACCACTGGTGTTTGAATTTTATAGAGGCTATGTCTACGAAGCATCAACTACTACAGGCATTTCACATACCATTGCAACACACTTAAAAACAACAAAGGCGTTCGCCATAGCTTGCGATTGGAACATATAGGAAGAAGCAAATTTAAACAGACAGAGGAGCTGTGGTTTCCGAAGGCAAATCGTGTACCTGCCGTAGTATACCATGCGCAGGAATCAAACCCGGGCTCCCAGGTTCCAAGCAAGCGCGGTACGAATAGGCTAGGCGGCTCCTCCTACACGGTAGTTATAGTAAATGAAGCTCTTGCGCCAGCTGTCGTAATGAGGGGGCTTTTATAAAGTCAATTGCGCTTCGAGTGCGTGCTAAGCGCTATCATAGCAACGTGATAACCAACACTCGCTTTCTGCAAACACTGGACGTGCTTTTGTGTAACTTTTCTCGATTTCATAGGAACACTTTAAAGGACGACGCTTAGGATACGTGGATCAGCTCATCGTGGCCTGCGCTTGCCTTAGAGAAAAAAAAAACGTTAGCGGCTACTCTTCTGCGGACAGACCTCTCCGCATATGCAGTTGTGTCACTCATTTTATTAAGCATCGATGGCGGGGTACATTTGTCTGAGATCGTATCCGCGATACTAACCAACGTTACTTTTGTCAGACAGAGGATTCCTGCATTTCCAATTGTCGTAGCTCTTTCATCCTATGTAAATTTTTTTTCATGGTAAAATAACGTTTATGAGATAAACCAGGGGCAGCTTCTCACTTCACCTTTGTTGTCAAGAAATTGCGAGTTTTTTCACTCCAGAAGTCCATTTTATGAAGGGGAGGGGGAGGAGCTAGTCGGAGTGGCTTCTATTCCAGGGTGTAGTCTCTGCTCCAGGAGCAATTTATGCCGCCTCTGATTATCACTGTTCAGCTCTGCATTACAATCAAACAGCATCTTCATATAATTATCTCTCAGTTAGATATAGTTTACCATAGGTTAGCATTCCTTTACATAATTGCCGCAGATTGGCCTAAGGAAACACAAACCTTGAACGCAAGAAATGTGAACAAGCACTTCAGTGCTTGCCAAGTGCTGAAAAAAGTAGTGCGAAATAAAGGTCATCTCCTATCTCGCAAAATGTCCTGATTATTTAACGTGCAAAGGTCGCCTATAACGATCTACACCACGGGGAAGAAAAAGCGGCGTCTTTTCTTTTTTAGCCTCAAAAGATGAACGTGGCTTCACGAAACCGTAGGTGAAGATAGGTGTACCATCGCACATTAGCTATTCTGTTTGTCCCGCGAGCAGTATACTTCTCACTGCATAAGGAGAACGAGGTCGCCTTCTTTTCGCTGGGTAACTGGGTGCACTCCTAGTTCGCCGAAATTCGCTGTTCGGCGGAATTTCGTACCGAAATGATGAATGACGGCGCCTTTCCGCGGAAGCGTCTGTACCGCCGCCATAACGCCCTCGAATATTTCGTATCCCTATCGACCTGCTCTACATGTCCGCAACTTGAACCACTTCAACGGTGTATGTGTAAGGCGCATCGTAAGTGAATGCGCAAGAGGTTTCTGCCTGATGCTACAGTGTTATATCTTGTAGGCATAATTTAGCTTTTTGCAGCGTAGTTTCCCGGATATACGAGATATACGTGCATAAATAGACGCTACTTTGCCTTCCGTAAATGTTGGTTTTCGACGGGCTTTTATTCATTTGCTCATCGTAAACTGCGCCCACGCTTTCGGTGATATAAAAGTCACGGTGCGAAGTAGACTGAAATGCAAACGAACAAAGATGCAAAATAAGCACGCCGCACATTCATAAGAACGTCATACGACGTAAAAGATAACAAATTGAAGTCAGTTCCATAATATGAAAACACTTGTAACAGCGGAGGTATTCTTTTATCTTGAAGTATCTGGCAAGGCTCTCAAGTTATGTCATGACCTGCCACGTGGGTCACACTACCTTTGATTATTATCTAAAAACTGTACGTGATCATACACCACAGGCTTCTTCTTTCTTTTTCTCTTTCCTTCTTTCTTCCAATTATGTGCTAAAAAATGCAGCCGCGGAGGCTCGGATGGAACCAGCCACTTCGAGCTAAACCTTTTCTACACTTTAACGCACACTGGCCTTTGTAAGTGCAGCCTCGGTTTTTGTGATCATACTCGCCACTTCCTGCTAATCTTTTGTTCAGTTTCTGGCATAATCGCCCTCGCATGTAGCCGTAGGACGATGACAAGAGCTTGTCCGGTTATCCCTGAAGCATGACTACAACGTCATCCGACGCACGGCATGACCACCACTTTGAACAACTCCCCTCTTACATGCTTCAACGGGTCGTCCTCCCGTGCATATTCCTAGAGAAACCGGCAACCAATGCCAAAAAAATCTATGAGCAAGATTTCTAATGGCGGACCCACGATATATGCCTGGCGCGCATTCTAAATATGCAGCGGGACAACTACATTGCATACACTCTGGTTAAACTTTGAGCGTGCTTGTATTGTAGAGAGGGCTCATATTAAGCGCTGTTTGGCAAGCACTACCTCGCGCACAAGCTCACAAGCAGCGAATGAGCTTAGGCATACGAAAGTCATTAAGAAATCGCTTATGATTATCAACATTGTGAAAGCATATTTTTTGTAACGCAGCATACTAACACATCGGCAAATTTGAACGTTACAAAACGGGATATTTATATTTACAATAGCAATGAAACGGCACAAGTAATTGCCTCTCTCCTGGGGAGAGCTCGCGTACGTTCTCACATTCACTGTCAGTGAGAAAAATTAAGGGGGGTCTCAACACGTCGTTCATCTTTTATGATAGGCTTTGGATTGAAGGTTTTGCTTTTTATTTCATTTTTTCATCCTGGGCATAGCTATGCGCTGCGAACTGTGGCTACTTCTGCTGAGGTATACCGCAGTTCCTATCTGAACAATACAAGAACTATTGCCCTGGGTCACAATGGTATGATTCCCAACCACCTAATATTACGATTCGCTCCTTAATCAGCATGGTTTAAGCTTCAGCGAAGACGCTGGAATCTTCTGGTACATTGTGCGTGTTCCTTAGAAACATCGCATTCGAAATCCCACTGCATAGAGCAAACAGTCGTTTTTAAAACTACTTCTGCCTTGTACATTGTCATTTGTTCATCTGTGATATTTGAAATCAGCCCTCCGCACACAACATGAACATTTTTCCAGAGAACCAGCAACAGAACTGGTTCAGGTTTCAGAATGTTATTTGGAACATGGACATTCAAGTAATTCTGTGAGTAAGTAATTCTTAGCTTCGTGGAAGCCGTAAGGCTTGCACGAAGCTAAGGGCCAAAATGGCATTTTTTAATCACGTGCCAGAGACGAATTTTTCCCGTTTTCCTTAACTGTTTTACTTCAGAAGTTTTTTTTTCTTATGCAGAACTTCCTGCATGCTCATGGAAATGAATAACATACAGGCATCATGACTGACAACATATACAGTGCCAATGCGATAGCGTGGGACAGTTTTCCAGCCGACGACAGACGTTCTTGCGATATTTGCTCCTTAACCAAATAAAGTTAATAGTAGTATAAAAGGCTATGAAGTAGATAGCCCACATTTACTCGGCTCGCTGATTAAGAACTGCTTTATATTTAAAGGAACCTCTGCAATATTTCTCGCAAAATAACACGTCATACACACCGTTATGCAAATGTGCCTTATTGCAACACCCCAACAGTTCCTTGTCAGCTTCCATTCATATTTTTCCGCCAGCTAAATCTATATTAAAACGCACTTAAATTAGTCAGCGGTGGGACTTGCAGGGGCAGCCATTCATATGTGCATGTCGTCTATCCTTCCAGTAGTAGCCAACTCTCAGCGGATGTACTGCAGAAAATATTGGTATCCGTATTTAAATGTTAACGCAACGTAGAACTGCGTTTATTCAGTTGATGACACTAAAAGGGCTAGTGTTCTTTGGTTTTCTTAAATTGACTAATTAAGTGAACAATAAACCTGGCTCCTTTTTTTTCGCGGGGAGAGGAACGGAGAGTTACAGCCTTTCCCCAATGTGAGTTTCTTAACTCAAAATTGCCGATATCGAAGACAAGCTTTCTTGCTCTAATTGTGAGAAACTCCCCAGAATATTACCCGGAATAGTACCCCTGCTCTTCTTAAATGCAATTAACAATTTTCCGCGAATTACTTTCACCCTCGGAGAGGGATATCACGGTTCCTTTACGTGCAGCGCTACTTTCCGGTCAGCATTTAATATGCATCTTCCTTTCGCTCGATGCGACAACCTACTATCATTGTGCGCCAGCGTGCAACTCGGAAACCGTGTGTCTTTTCAGGATTCCGCTTGTTTTGGACGAGCCATTTCACTGCGAAAGAGCGGCGGTACTCCATACTACCAGCTCTATTTGTATGCAACGTACAGCTCTCATTAGGCGAGGCTGCAGACAAAGATGGTTCACAGTGTAAGGCGAGCGACAGTAGAGACGAGAGCTCTACTGCAAAGGCGCCGGAAATAAAAGCGATAAGCTGAGATATACGAAGTCAACAGCATACATGTATTTGAAGGTATAATTCTTGCGTTCCAGTACACACAACGTATTGCAGCAAGTGCAGTTTTGCCCTGAGCAATAATTCTCGTCGACGACTTCCGGTGAGGTGGCAGCGTCAGATAGGGGCCTTTCAAGAAGAGCGATTGCCCCCCTAGTGTGGAAGACAGGACTTGCGAGCTTTGAGTATGTGAGAGAAAAGAACAATATAGATAAGATGTGAATGGTCTAAGACGGCGCGTCACTTTTCTGTGGAAGGGAGCAGTCGTACTTCCATTCGTTGTTTATCACAGAGAGCACAAGATATATGGCAAGCCTTGTGAGACCAAGTAGGATGTGCACAATAGTGTGGTCTGATTTGTGTATATATATATATATATATATATATATATTATATATATATATATATTATATATATATATATAGATATAATATATATATATATAAATACTGCCAATGGTGTTGAGAGAAGAAATACCTCGGCTACAATTACTTCTTAGTGTCGTAGTAGCGCAAGGAATTAACATCCTTAAAATGTTACCCTAAGAGCTTAACGTGTAATACAAGAGAGCGCAGCTTATGAGCATGACAAAACACAGCTTCACGAACAAAACACGCCTGTTCGCCAGTCTGTTAAAAAGGCATATTTATATTTGGATTATCGCGTTGTTAAAAATGGTTAGCCACTTGCCATGCAAAATAAATATATACACTATACGCTGTTCTCGAAACGATTCTAACTGTTTCGCGGTAGGATTTATTCAAGTTTATGGGGTCAGGTTGCGAGTCGACGAGACAAACGCATGAAGACACTGTTGCCATTCTATGAGGTTAGCGTGCGTACTTCTTGTCAATCAGGATATTTACGCATCATCGTTACGAATAAATCGTAAATTTAACACGGTATCTTATGTATACTATATCTACGAGCGCATCTGTTATGCTCTCAAATTATTTCAAAGAAAGATTGATGTTTTTAC